>JAODVM010065549.1:0-36284 GCA_025400095.1 Phenganax marumi | reverse complement strand
TTTTCAACCACAAATTTTCCTGTGACTAACATTTTTTGATCGTGTGAACGTGTCAATAAGTTTTCCTCAACAAATCATTCGGTATGTTCGTAGCCGTACCTAAACTGACTTTGACAAATATTAATGACACGTTCAGACGAGCAAAATCTTTACTTTGCCAATTTTTACTGTGACAAGTACACTTGTCAAAATCAAGCATGTTCGATTTTTAACAAGTGCATTTGTCACCGCAAAAATTGTCAAAGTTGTGCGTACACACGGGTAATTCAAACTTGTTAAGTAAAACTTGTCACAGAAAAACTTGCTCGTCTGTAACCGGCTTTAACCTACTACCAACATGCAAACGGTTTGGTCTACCCCTTGATCCAAGATCACAGACTTCATAAATATTTTTGATAAATCTGAATCCGGCGTGTATAATGCATGACAGAGTTCTACGAAAAAGCTTCACAAATTTGGAAAATATTAAAAAATCCTGAATGATATACGCCACGGAGGACGACCATTCCGTGTGTTGCTGGTTCCTTCAAACTTTCGTTGCACTTTGTATCTTTTTTTGCAAAAATGCCCTTAGTTACCGGACTGAGCATTATTTTGTAATTTTTATTGCATAACCGCGACGCTGTTTGTTTTATGAAACTGCTATACATGTACAAACAGGTGCCATCGCCTAGATTTCACTACAAAGCGTTTGCCACTTGTATTTTCTGGCAAGTTGTGGCAGCTATCAAGTTGCAACTTTTCCTACATGAAACATGCCGGTGCGATAAATCGGGGGTTACCTTTGGTATGACGCAAACTTTATGTAACTCCAATAACAACAATTCAAGTGACAAATCGTATCATGTGTATGGTGCAATGTGAGAATTCCGTACCGTGGGATGTGTCGCTATAAATCTTTCTCCTTCCCACGCTGAAGAGCACGAGTGCTGAATGTTGGACGCAACCAAATATGGATTTTCGAATCTCACAATCCAACCTAGATGGACTTATATTGGACCTTAAAGTATGATGATTCTTACAAAGAAAAGGTATGGGGCACGTTAGGCTTCACATATTTTGGCAAGTCTGCATGTTGTGTCTTTGATTACATTAATCGCGTAACACGTAGGTGAAATCATATTAGTTTGTAGCTGTATTCGTTCGATATGTTCATTCATGTATTCAACTCGGCTCTTCCTGTCATCCAGTCGTCCTACTTGAGGTGAGGGGGCTGGGCACTTTGCCTAGTCTACTTTAATCAGATGTTCTTTGTGTTCTAGTTGGACTGATGTAAACATTCTTAGCTAGAGAACGCATTGTTAGCAAAGTGGGACTGAACAATGTCTTTGACATTGATTGTGTACTTGATTTATGTGCATGTTTTGATACGCTTGATTCATTCCATACAAACGAGCAAATAGATCGCGACTGTGCTCCACGATGACACAAAAGTCGAGGTGCTGTTCGATATTATTCACTTTTTCAAAAAAGATGGGAAAATGAATAAAGCAGGAGACATGTTAAAGGTACACTGTGGTACTAATTTAGTAACTATATATACACAAGCCTTCCGTAGCGTAGTCTTGCTTGATACGGTATTGCTGTTAACCGAACATTTGTTTATGATCTGTGTATCTTCAACACATGAACATGATTGTTTACAGAAACTACGCGCATGTTCTCAGTATCCGCTTCTAATATATAATAATTAGATCGTGCTTTCAAAACGAAGTAAATCGAAGTTTCAAACTTCTCACTCTCAAAATCCACTACCCAGATTAAGTGCAAATGCCGAATAGTTCTAATCAAGATTGCCTTCATACTTGCAGCAGATATTAATGACACCACTCCATTATTTGGCTTAGTCTTTTCGACCAAACGACCCCAACCGCAGCCAAATAATTATGTTGATCTGAATTCTATGTAATTTATACTGCATTGATTACATGCAGTTAGAATGCATGGTGTGGCTATTGTCATCGGCCACAATTTTCGAGAGCCCACGCGTAGACTCAACTTGAATTTACAGAGCTGCTGTACTTATATATACGAAGTACGAGCGCGCAAGGGAGATTTTTGAGGCATGAATTATCGTTCAACTGAACGCCTTCAATAATCGCAAGTCGCCATTGTGAGTTGCTACTCTTTCCACCTGTTACGCACGTTGTGAGATTTGTTAACATTTGTCATAAGTCGCCGTACCTAACCTTAACCTTACTCACAAACAAAAATGATTGATTTCTATTCGACTGCTGCCTGCCTAGTTGTCGACGCCGATCATTTGAAATGTAGTAAATATGTTCACATTTGTCAAAAACTGTTACGACCATTGGGGATAGCAAAACATTGCGATTCCCCAATTTTTACGATTAGCATAAACCATGCTCTGTGATTTTTGGTGAAGAATAGCAATTCGTTGCACGCCAAAAAGGCGACGGCAAATATAGCTAAAACGACGTAGAGTCGTAGACAAATTTACAAAAATAAACATGGGAGAACTCTATCAAGATATAGCAGAAACAAACTAGAAACAATTTTCCGGTTTATCCTTGTGCTTCAACGTAAGGCCGCTTTCCAGTTAAGCGTTTTTGACACGCACGTAAAAGTAATAAAACCTATCTTATAAGCAACCGCAAGAAAAAAGTCTAGAATTTTGAATTCTAAATGACCACAAGTCTACTTGTTCTTCTATTTTTAAAAAATATAAAACTTTGAAGGATTTAAACTTTTACGTGCGTGTACGTGCGTGTCAAGAACGCGTAACTGGAAAGCCACCTTGTTTTGTTTGTTTAATGTAGGGGGTTTTGTGCGATAAAAATTGCGAATGATGCGGCGAAAACGAAAAATATTCGGCAGGCATATTCAAAATAACTCTGTTGCTAGGGTGAAAAATTTCGCTATTTCAAATATTTTCGCGAAAAAATTAGTAGGCTAACAACACTGAAGTAAAGAACACATGCATATAACATAGGTTTTCCCATAAAAAATAATGAAAAGTTCTTCCGTATCTTCTGAGCAGCCAGGTTGTGTACTCGAATTGAATATTAGAACGTTTAAAGCACTCTTTGTTCGTTCATTATCGGCGTTTACAAGCACCCTTTTACGAAAAAGGAACTCGAAGTTTCTTCGTGCGCTTAATGCACTCAACTTTACTTCTCGTTCCTTCTTCGTGAACTCGTGCATGAGATCAGACAATGCACTCCCAGAGTGCTTTAAATTCATCCTTCAGTGTGTGACACAGTTCAGACCACTGGTTCCGACCATTCACTGATTCAAAGTCTGACTTCTGAATTATTAATGATCGGTTCAGTTTAGTGCAAAATCAATCTTTTCATTAGAAAATATTGCCCAAGTAGCTCCGTTGGCATTGAAAATGGATAGAAGCACTGAGTCCAAACAACAACGTCAAGCAAGTCGTGGAGGAGCAACAAAATTAAAACGCTATGAAGAGTTGCTGGTTAAAAGTATGCTCGGTACGTACCTTGGGCGAATGGAATGCTTCATCACCATGCGTAGAAACACCACTACTGAGTACTGAGTATCTGCATTATGGACAACAGCAATGGTGGCAAATTAGCTATATATAGAAATAAGACAGTCCTCTCAGCCTGAAAGGTCAAAAACCCAGTCACTGTTTTATTTCTATGATTATACGGAATCCGAAGGATAATTAGCATCATATTCTTGTTCGGTTCATGGGGTTTAATGATCACCAGTGATCGAACGCATTGTGTTGTTGTCCATGCACATATAGTCAATGCAAATGTTGTCGAAGCAGAGCTTTTAATGGAAATATCTGTGCTTAAAGGCAAACGACTTGTGCACTTTTACGTACACTGCCACGTAATTGAGTAAGGTCCCGCTCTGGTTCTCTTCAATTCAATCTATCTTCTTTCCTGACAATTGTACTCTTACAATTCCACGACTTTAATCATTTTAGGAAAACGCGTTTGTGGGTTTTTACATAGCCAATAGCCAATGGCAAATCTTTCAAGAACCTAATCATAATCATTATAAGTGTCCATTAATTCCCATTATCAGGAACATCCCGTCCTAACGAACCGCTTCAAGCAGTCATTGAGAATCGACTGAACGTCACTGCCTTGCAAGAAACAAATAACAGTATCTTGGAACGTAACCGTGCTTTATTGCAGTACGTAGCTACCATAGCGAACTCCAACAGCGACACAGATGAGTTCAACTACGAGTTTGTCGAGTCTCTCGTGAATGGAGGTGCTGATATTAACATTGCTGATCAATATGGGCAGTCGATTTTTCACGAGGTAGCAAGATCGTGGGACTGTGACGTGGGACAGTTTCTTCTCGACATTGGTATGATTATGAAACCTCAATTTTCTTCTTCTCAGTGGTGAAGCTATAGGCCAGAGTGCAATGTGTCTCAAAAAACCAAAAGCTTTGAAAGTTAATCAGCATATTTCAGCCTAGCAATTGCAACTGTCGTTTAATAAACTGGTTTCACGCTAAAGCAACTTTCTGTTTGTGCGAAATAAGCAAGTGACGCAAAGTCGAGGATTGTACTAGCGAAAAAAACCATCGATTAGATTTTCCAGTCCGACTGTCAACTGCCGACAGACTGTTTAGTTGGTTCGTCCTCTGTGTCCGTTAGACAACTGCATTGTTTCATATCATTAGTGATTGGCAATGATGTATCTTATTTACGCGTGCACGACTGGACCCATTGCACAATACACAATATTTTAATCTAGAAAGATCATCGCAAAATTAGTGAAATTTTTATTTGGGTGCAAAAATGTGGTGAAGTGTAGAAACTATGACCACGCGATATTTGCCAGTTCTGTGCATGGTTGAATTACGGGACCGAAATTTATACCTATTTTGAGAAAAGGGTAACAATTTCGCCCGACCACGTAATACAAAAACATGCAAATTTTGCAAACTTCGCATTGCCATACTTTCCAACGTTTACAACATTTCGCGTCGAAACTGTTCATTTTACTAGTTTCGTGATGCTTTTTCCAACTTTGATCAAGAATATCCTCTTTTTTGGCTTGATCGAAACTTCCTTTTTTTTCAACGGTCCATTGTTATCGGGATGATCTATATTTTACATACTTGGAGAGTTTCCAGTGTTTCAATTGACCCGTCCTTGTAGAACATGACATTTCTCTGTTTTCGGCACATTTGTGTCAACAATACCATTCAATGTCCACAGTAACCTTGTTGTTATGTCTAGGTTGTGATATTAACAAGCAGGATTGTTATGGTCGTTCACCTCTTCACGTCGCAGCTGCAGTTGATTATTTAGAGATGACGGAGTTTCTGTTGCTAAACGATGCTGATATCGATGCAAGGACCATTGGTGAAAATCAAGCACCAGTTCATTATGCTGCCAAGAATGGTGCAACAAAATCTCTACGAATGTTGCTCGGATATCACGCTGATATAAACTCGGTGGATTCTAAACAACGAACTCCCCTACAGGTCAGTTACTCCGTCGTGTAAAAATTGATTTCGTTTGTTCGTGGTAATTGATAGGTCCCTGAAATACGATTTTAAAGTTATAGTGATAGCCCTAATTTTGAAACAGTTCATGGATGCAAAAAAGTCACAATGCAATGTCAAAGGCTGTTTTGTATCAAACCATCAAAGACCTTTTAGACGAGCTCAGTGTTCTGACCGGGGCACTATTTGTACCAATACTGCTATCTAATGACGTTGCATGAAGTATTTCGCAAACAATGAGCGGGAAGCTCGAATAGGAGGAATTCCAATGTATTAGAGATAAAAGCCAGTAAGTTCCGTACATCCAGCATCACTAACAGGTTTACCGCCTCTGAGCTGCTGGAGCGCTGCACGTTATGTAAAGTCATCATTTCGGCATAACAGACGCTGTCCTCGGCGTGTGTCTTGCTTTACTCTCATCAAGGGAGCTCCCAAAAGGAGACCAAGCAACACTCCCTCGGTCGTGCAATTAAGTGCAGATTCACTTCACTTGACGTTTTTCCCAAGAATCTCCATTAGTGACCGACACGTTTATCACTATCCTATTATCAATATCATTATCATTGTGCCATTATTACCCGTGAAACTACAAACTGCATTCTCCCACCTTTGGGAATTTAGCTCATAAGCACTGTCTGCGAACATGATGAAGTTACACGATAGACGAAATAACTATATTGACAAATTTTTTCCAATTTCCAATACAGTTGGCCGCAGAATGGACAAGGGCAAGAACAGCGGAAGTTCTTCTCGAGGAAGGCGCCGCATCTTGCTTACTTGATTCCTCTGGCAACACCGCATTGTCCATACTAATTGATCGTCTGCCAAGCTTAGCTTTGGAAGCCTTGAACCAACTACACACCACAGATGTCATTACAATGAAAGAGTTCTATTACATCCAATTCTTGGAACAATCCATGCCTGTCAAAGAGCCACCATCACAGCTGGAAACACCAATAGTTGAAGAAATTGCACCACAGATGAAAACACCACCAGGCATGAAGTTGCCCTCAGGTGTAGAAACACCTGAACCGAACAAAAAAAAGAAAGTAAAGAAAGAGTCTAAGCTGACGAAAACATTTATCCGAGGAAACACGACAGCACGGACGCCACTTGAAACGGCAGTCATTACTCGAAAGTTTGAAGTTGTGACTCATCCAGTGATGAAAAGGCTTATTCATAATAAGTGGGTGCAATATGGCAGACTTTCGACCATCATCGATTTACTATTTCACATCGTGTACGGGATATTGTGGACCACCGGTTGCATGTCTACTCCCGATTCAGGGAAGAAGATTTATGAACCCTTTGACGCGCGCATCTGGTTAAAAATTCTGGGTTTGATTCTTGGGCTTATGACATGTTATGATATCATCTTTCAAATAATAGGTAAGAAAATGTGTCATTTGGAGCGTTTTTGGTAAATGAAGAATACAATGTCTTCGGTGGACTGTCGCTAAGAAACCTTGGGCAATTTTTACGCATTCTTCGTGGATGCAAAACTACATCACTACAAAAAAATGAGTACGATGATAAGATTTAGGTGTAAACGTTACGATTAAATTACGAGGGCAGAGAAAGGATTATTTAATACAGCGTGGAGAGCGTGCGATTGCGAGTTTTGCGAAGCGCAAAGGCTATTGATAGATGCCTGATTAGAGTAATATCTATGCACGAAAAAAACTACGCAGCGCAAGTAGCTGGGGGGGGGGGGGTGAAAACAATCAAGCAAACAATCTTTCTTGGAACATTTGTACACGGGAGATACTACAACCGTTTTTTTTTTCATTTTAGCGACGACGAAAGCTCGAAAATCACAAAAGGACTGGGTTGACTGGCGAATTGCACAACTCCAAGATGAAAAGCAGTATTGCCACCCGAGGTGGCCTCAGGAGGAGAAATACATCAAACTTGAAATGAAACGCGTCAAATCTCTCCCTTTGTTGAACTCTTTCGGTGCATGGTTCTATTTGGATTGGATTGTGCTCATTCTCATCATCGTTACAGCTGCCACAAGTGTTGTATACTACCATTATGACAATGAGGCAACTCGATATTTGTACACCCGTACCATAAGCATTGTTAATCTCTTGGTCTGGTTACGTTTGCTGAAATACGTTCGGCCGTTCCACGGAATTGGTACGCTGGTGATCATATTGGGAGAGACTATCACGGACTTTATCAATTGGGCATTTCTGTACCTCCTGCTGCTCGTACCATTCACTGCTGCGTTTTGGATAAATTTTGGTGATGTCTCGATCCATCCTGTTCCAGGCTATGACGAAGGTAAATTATTTATTACAAACCAAACCTTAAGCTCTGGCGGGTTTGATGATAACATTGTTTGAGAACTGCTTTTCAAAACAACGACCATTTCGTGAAAAACTGATATACATTCACGTTGCTTCATATTGTCTTCCAACTTGATTGGGGGGGTGGCGATGATGATGTATTGAAATACTGGGCCCAGTTGTTCGAAAGGTGGATAGCACTATCCGCTGGATAGTGATTTTTTGTAACGTTCGTAAAATTTCCCATTGATCGTTGTAAAATTACGACTTGTATCGATAGATTAAAGTCTCTATTATTTATATAGCTGACCAAAATGGAAGTTTCGACGTTTTTTGTGCAATTTTATGAACCTTGAAAAATTCACTCTTCAATGGATAGCGCTATCCAACTTTCGAACAACTGGCTCCTGTATTACTTGGACTACTGTAACCACAAGTTTAGACTTGCTTAAACACTTCACCCGCAAGTAAACCGCAATAGCAATCAGGAAGGAAAAAATCCATGCTATATTTCCTACTTCTATAGGAGGTCGTTTGATGTACACCGTGTTCAGAATAGCAGTAGGAGATGATTTCAATCTCGAAGGAATAATCGAAGCAGATCCTGTAATGGCGCGGATTCTTGTTGTTTTATACGTTACCGCGATGACGATAGTGACATTAAACTTACTTATTGCTTTACTCACTGATACCTTCTCTCGTGTGTACAGTAATGCTGTCGCAAACACTATCATGCAAAGGGCCATCAAGGTTGTAGAGGCCAAGGGCTCTCTGACCAAAAGTCGACGTCTTCAGTACGAAGAGCACATGCATACTAACTGCAGCCCAGAAATCCTTGCAATAGAAGTGAAGGAACGAAGCAGCAGCAGCGAAATACAAATTGCGCAGAATGAAGTGCAGAGTCAGCTTATGGCCATGAACGAGCTGCTTCTTACTCGTTTTGGAAAATTTTACGGTAAAGACAACACTTCTGACTTTGACGCGTTGATTCAGGCTGTAAAAAGACTGCAAGACGTACAAATGGAATTATTTAATGAATTGATTGGGATACAAGAGCTGATAACTTTGTATTCAGGTAAGTTTTTGGCTTATTGTGTTAACAGACGCACGTTGATAACAAAATTGGATACAAAACTTGTCGTTTTATCATCAGCCGGTAGCCTAACTCCTGCGCAGGCATAGTCTTGCGGACTTACGATATTTTTTACTGTTGTGATATATATTCCATGTATGGGCGTAAATATGTTGCAGATCGGATTTAGTGCCCTCGCCGGTTGCCACGCTTCCTTTTTCTTACTAGGCGTCGATGTATTTTCGAGCAATATAAATGAGGGACTAGAACTAGCAAGAAGGTCTTGCGTGTTCAGATTCAGTCGACGAAATGTGAAAGTTACTGAATGTAATATGCTTTAGGAAATAAGGTGACGTTCAGCTCGTCAAAGTTGAAAAATGGTCGGAAAGACAGAACTGAAAATGCAAATACCAAACGAAAGGGAAGTAAGTAAATACACAGTTAATAGACTTGCATGATTTGGAAACTTCATCAAATTGCAATAACACTCATGCATTTATCTACGTTACTGTGTCCAAGTTTATGCAAATTTATGAATACTTTCTCGTCACTTGTCTGTTGTGTTTCGCTCTGACTAACCAATCGCAATATTTTGCCTTAACTGCCCATCCGTAAGATGGCGCAGTAGGTGCTTCGCAACAACGTTACTGGTTGATTTCGGTGGAAAACAAGGCACACGTGATGAAATATTGCTTGTATTTTTGTATAAACGTAACCTAACATGGAAAATGAGTATTGCAAAGCTTCCAAACCATCCAAGTCCATATAGACGGCCGTATGAACTACGGAATGCATAGAGCACCCCCCACCTAACATGGAAAGGGAAGCTTATATTCTCTTTTCATAATTTTGCCTTCGAAGAGAAACATATTTATTTTATTACTATAAATGATGAAGAGAGATTTTTGCAAATCAAAGTACACTTTTTCCAAACCGGCAACTACAATGCTGTTATTTTTTTTGCGCTGTTGAAATAGGAAAAAGACGCTCAAAAAGGCCATCAGAGACGGAAAAAGAAAAACAAAAAGGTATTTTTGCAACTTTGCAAGAGAAAGCAGCATTGTTTCTTCAGAGAATTACTGGAGATGTCGAAGAAGTGAACAACGTGCCTTCAAAGCGGGAGAGACGGGCCGGGAGAAGACGACCACGAACAGAAGATAGCGACGACGAACGTCGCAAACGAAGAAATCGACGAAGAAAAGCAAGAAACGAAGAAAACGACGAAACAACAGCTTTAGTGAGTCGCAGGCGAGGTCGGCGATTCGCGAGAGACGATGGCGGGGAGGGCGATGAAACTTTTGCTACGGTCCATTACGAACCTGCGCAAAGGAATTATCAGCAAAATGTGATTCCCGAGGAAAACTCAGAGGATGAAAATGTTGCTTGATTAAGCATACATGCACATGGTTTCAGTCGTGCGTAAATCGTGCATGTGTAGGATAATGAGGCGCTTTTCACTGTAAGGAACAGTAGTTCATTTAGGTTTGCACTCTTGCGAAATCTATAACTGTAATTATGGTTGTGACTTTTGAAGGTTTTTTTATGCAGCTCAGTAGCGACCTTAAGATTCTACGACGCGACGTTTGACGACGCAGTCATGGTTGTAGAAGTATTGGTTTTTTAGAGCAATGTTCATTAAATGGACTACAATTTTCTGATACTACAGTAACCATTACATACACGTTCCATTGTGGCACTGGCAACCGCCAATGCTATTTTTTTTAGAAATTATAGCGTGCGAACTATATGTGCTGCGATTTGTTAAGAACGACTTGATTTTTGAGATATCTTGTCGTAGTTTTTATTGAAAAACGTCAGTCAGATGTTCAGTATGTTGTGAATCTGCTCAGAAAGTTCCCATAGCGTAAGATCAATAAGTTACACCGTCACAACAACAAAGTGTTCTATTCAATGTTTTTACTTCTATTTTTAAAATGAAATGTGAACTTTAACGTCGTTCTTGACGGCTGCGTCGTGCAATCTTTGAGCTCCCTAATGTAAACGGGTAATATCGCTCAAGTTGTTCCCGGTTGATACAACAAGATTGAACAATGACGTGCTGTCGGTGAGGTGCAGCACAACATTTTTCAATCTTGTTGTATCAACCGCGAATAACTTGGGCGTATTTACCCGTGCATTCAAAAACCGCAGTGTCAACTGAACGTCTACATTTGCAAGTCAGAGATTAGTTTGATCCGCTAGTTGCAAGTTGGATGTTGAAACTTTTGACACAGGCCGAAACAACTATTCAATCGAAATTGCTGCGCTGGATTAGTTATGTAGCGTTGTGTGTCAGACGCCGCCATTATTCGAGGAGGAGGAACAAGGTCAGCGTTATTTTCAGCCATTGAACTGCCCGAAATACTTAAATATGTACTTCAGAACTACCTCAGCCCAGGTCCTATTCCACACAATAGGGCGGTTTCAAATATTCATTCGTCCATTTATCAGCAACGGATGGTCATTAGTCTGGTCAAGAATAGCTCAGGGTATGATAGCACTGTCTTATTAATCGAAAGTGCAAAACCCATTTAATACAATGAAATTTCAATACATTGGTTCTTTTTTATACAGATTACAGTGTTCATGTCTGCTTAAATTACAGTTGGACTTGTTCATCAGGTGTATTTTTAAAATATTCTTTGAACCATTCAATATGCTCTTTCTTCTCTTCAACACTCAAATGTGGATTTTGCTGGAGTCCAGTCACAACCAATTCCATGAACTGTCGAATATTCCCAGTCTTTGGAAAATCAGCCAAGTGATGTTCCAGAAACACATGCTCATCAAAACCAACACCTTCTTCTGCTTTACAAACCTCGTTATCAATAGGGAACGGCCACTGTCGCTGTACATTTTCAATCAAATCGTGAAAACCACTTTGAACTGTTGCAGACATACCCAAATCTCGCACCTCTTGCTCAGCCATTTCTTCAAAAATACTCTTATCCTCAGTATGATGTTCTTGGGGCCATTTTTCTCTGACATCGTCAAACATGTGTGACCGAGGACCAGTCCTCAAAGAGCTCATAGTCATCTTCTTGCGCTGGTCCTTGTCTTCATACTGCCGTTGTTTAATGATATAAGCACCATCAATGGCCAATCTTTGATCTGAAGAAATCTGGTGTCCTGTCATAAGTACTTCTTCTGCAGAGGAATTGTCTTGTCCAAGAGCAGACAATACATCTTTAAACTTGCGTGCATCTACTGTGGGCATGAACTTTGTCTTAACCATTTGATCCACACCTGACTTCCGTGATTTAACTTTTCTTTCTATGATATCATTGTCAGAATGGTCTTTATGACGAGAAGGTGAAGTATACGTTAACTGTTCCGTTTCCGTCGAAAGCTTAGGTGTAGCAAACTTTTCCTTGGTTTTTTTTGACGCATGATCTTGCCGTGTTTTCAGCGAAGAAAGTATATCCGTTATTTGAGACATCTCAACTGTGTTTTCAGATTTAACTCTTGTCGGCTTTGTTTGGTCGACCGACTCGTCTTTAATTATATCGCTTTTCGCAGCCTCTGATTTCTTTTGGAGGAGTAGTTCTCTGAATTTTTCTAACTCAGTTCTTTTTTCATTTTCATAATTTTTCTCTGACGCGATATCCGCTCTTGAAGTTGCACCATTCGTATTGTTGGATTCATCGCTGTTCTTATGTACAAAAGACCCCAGTGATATAAAACGATCGCATTTGAGCACTTTTATTCTACTTTTAGTAAAACTGAAGCTATATTTTCTTCGAGGGATGAAGCTAAACGCGCGGAAAGTAGAGTATTCTAACGAAATGAGAGCTTTAGCGGCCGCCATTTTGAAAATGAGTAATCAATTCGAGGCTCGAGCCTGCGGATTTTGTGAGACAAATTCGTGTAAGAACAACGAGGGGTATTCATAATCGTAAATAAGAAGTTCCTGTGGTAAATAAAATCACTATTTTAAAGCATTTATAATTGTATTTTTGTGTCATTTTGTATCAAGGAACAGAGTTTTTGTCGCAGAGACATGGTTGGAGGTTCAGGTATAACACTACCATGGCATAAAATTCGTAAAACCATTGGAACTGCAATAGAACTCTACAAATTACTAGTAATTAGCCTTTCCCAAACGAGCAAGATACTGGGTTATGGATTGTTTGGATGAACAAAACTAGAAATTTGAAATAAAAATAAATAAATATTTACATTTAGCTATTGAAATCCTTTGTTGCTCATGTACGTGCCCAATTTCAAGCTTGCTCAAGTAATTTTCTATACATGCACTGCCACTTACTGATTTACAACTAGACCCAGTATTCTTGCTTGACTGGAAAATTAATTACCATCTGTGCCAGAAAAATATCAGACCTTGGTCTTGTATGTGTGAACAATGCTGTCATGTTGTTTATATTTTCAAGATCACAGTCTGATATTTTTCC
Source organism: Phenganax marumi (assembly GCA_025400095.1). Lineage (NCBI taxonomy): Eukaryota > Metazoa > Cnidaria > Anthozoa > Malacalcyonacea > Clavulariidae > Phenganax > Phenganax marumi. The sequence continues at coordinate 23,043 of JAODVM010065549.1, read as the reverse complement.
AGCACAGACTTCACCTGCTGTTGTTATCAGTGTGCAACATTGTTTATTAACTGCTAGTCGCTGTGGGTCGAAAAATTACTTGTAGGACTGTGGTAGTTATATTGGAGTAAAATGAAACTCAGCAAGGTGTGATATTATATCATCACAAACTGCACATCTACGTATGGGAATTTTCATGTTCTCATGATGTTTACAGAACATTTTGTATCATTTTTAGTCAGTGGAAAGCCTTTTAAACCAGATCCTTCCTCATATGAAGCTACTGGCATTCCATGGTACGTTTTAAAACATTTCACTGAAAGACTAGCACCAGTTGTCATATTTTTATGTTACGTTTGTTATTTAACTCATTGGGTGGTAATGAACCCCAAAGCCTTCTCCTAAAGAACCTTGTATCTTTGGTGGAAGCTGAATATTGAGCAACTTTACTTGTCAGAAGCAGTTCTAATATATATCATTATCAATCCATCTGTCTGATTATATCTGTGCAATTTCAGCATTAAACTAAATTATAATAAAATTACCAGAAAGGTACTAACATACAGCTTATTGTCTTTTCAAATGTGCATAATTTTATTGTATAATGAACACCGTACCTTGATGTGCAAGCAGTGTATTTTCGAGTGAAATGCAGTACAAAGTATGCTAGATGCTACATCAAAAATGAAAAAATATAAGACAAAGGTAGATCTATTCATGAAACTAGAATTACTAAAATTAGCTCACTGCCAGTCTTTTGTATAATTGCTGCAAACAGCTTTGGCCACAAACAGCATTTAAATAATATATTTTTCAATTCAAGACTAACTTGATCAAGACATATATAATTTACTCCGGCAGTGTGAAATATATTTTTTGTCGTCAGTCACTGTGCCCGAATTTTGAGAAAAAGAAGGAGCATGCAAGGATTTATTGAGAAAAAACGATATGGAAAAAAGCTTATGGTAGCGAGAGCCTAATCTAAACTGCCCAATTTTGTGGACTTTTTAACACTATGTGACAGAGCCACTGTGTGACCAGGTTTTGGATTTCACAGAGGTACAATTACTAGGTCACGTGGCAAAAAATTACCAAGACGAGCACAAAATTACTATATCATCGTCCAACGACGAACAAACCCCTGATTTGGCTAAATTGCAGGCTTGTCCCCAGATTCTGCGTGTGAAATGTTTTTGAAAAATGTATCAGAACATAATTTGTACTGGGTGTTCTGACAACACCAATCAGTGCTCAGGCCTGAACTATATGAACAAACGCTCAGTGACTGAAGAAATAAGCTGTTTTCCAACAAATCATGCGATTTGTGTGGTTTAACAGAATTTGAAAAATTAATACCATAGTAATAACCAGATTTTTTTAACTACCATAATCTTCCCAAAAAATGACTGAAAGTAATTTCAATTACCAATTCTGGCCACACTGATGGCAGCCCGCCATTCTTTACTGGGCAAAAAGATTGCGGGCTTCGAGTACGAGAGTGGACCGAACTTTGTTCCAAAAAAGCGTAGTAATACGTCACTAGCTCAAATTAACTTATGCTCAGCGACTATGGAAAATTATATAGGGCTTCTTAGCCAATGAGAAAACGAAGAATGAATGTCAAATGCATAATAATCTTGTTAGTATACTTCGACTGACTTACTACGACCTCGTTCCCTGGTCTAACCGTGTGGACACGCGATAGAGCTCTGGGAACGCGGTGTGGTAGGGTACACAGGGGTGAGACTCTTGCCGCTTAAGTACAGTACGTATATTGTTGTTACTAAGCTCATGTTGCATATAACTAATTTACGGACTGTTGTCACTGATTTACGTTTTAAGAAGTTCGATTTAAAAAAACCGCGTTTTTTTGGATGACACAAAACGATCTTGGAGTGAACAGACTACGTATACTGAAAGAGTTGAAACGTTTTCTCACCAAAATATTGTTCATTTACGAGCTTTCGGCTACCAGTCCGTAGGCTTTGATGGGTATACAGCCTATTATTAGAGGTTAAGATACCCCAGTCTCGTATGACTGGTACGCGGGTAGCGTTACCTTCGCCGCAATATTTTGCAAACTTCGTTATGCGTATTTTTACATTTTGCTTGGATTTGTTACAGAATATAGTTTCGTAAAAAGAAATGTAGAGGTTAAGTTTTGGTAGACCCACAAGTATCGCGAAAAATCAAATGGAAAAATCAAGTTGGGCCGTACACGTTACAAGAAACCATGAAATCTTAACCTCTCTATTTCTACAAAACCTGTAACTAAAATGAAGTATTCTGATTGGCTGAGTACTAGCTCTCTATCACACTATTACGGTTTAAGTCAACTGGTACGCCTCAGGTTGCTTTTCATGAACTCAACTTTAATGCTAGTGTACATATTATCACTCCTATAGCGGAAATCCGCGAAGATACCAGAATCGTTCAGTTATGCGGATGGTGCCGAACAAAACAGTTCCATATGAAAATCAACAACTTGGTTTACCTGGTAATGGGACTAGGTCTGAGGCTGAGGATCATTTGCAAGATTTGCTGAAAATGCAGCTTGAAACCAACGTGACACTTCACGGGTGAGACATAGTGGGTGACTTCTATTTTTTTATTAAATACAGGTGCTATATGTGATATTGCTCATTTAGCACTGTTGTAAAACAAAATCCAGAAAAGCGCATTTTGAAGCCTTTTTGGTTCCATCTGGATACAGCCACAGCACAGGAAACAGCTTGTACGGCCACTCCGCATCAAAAACCGTGACCATGTTTACTGGCTGCAAACGAAACTATCATATGAGTGAGCTTAAGCAAGCAACGCGAACGGCATGAGAAACGTCAAAAGACTGGGTCAAGCACGGTGATAGGTTGAAAACGTCAAGTTTACTTCCCGTTGACGTCCATGTTGTCAAAAACGCCGCTTGCTTTTAAGCTTAAAAGCTCGCTCTTGGCAGTCAGTAAACGGCAGCCACTGAACTATAAAATATGTATTACAGATGTTGCGTTAGACGCCTAGGACTGAAAATGAAAATGGTCACGCTTTTGTCTACCCTGAGTGGTCCTACTGGTCGTTTCCTATAGCTACTGTGACACAGCTTTTGTAGCATATAAGGTATTTGCTTTCCGCCGTCATTGCATGTAGTCAATACTTTTGCTCTAGTAATTCATGACAGAAGGATAGACGTTGCGTTTCGCTATGGAAAGTGCTATTCTGGAGAACCAGTACTCGTCTCCCTTTTCAGTTGGGAAATAGACTTGCTCTTGATATTTATATTGATATTGATAATGAGTAAGCAGCTAAAGAAGCTGCTAAAGATTATATATTCCCAGGAAACTTCAAAAAATAGGTCAGTTGGTGAAAGCTGCTTTAAAATAACGCGGTAAAAAGATGAGCGTGCTGCTATTCACTTTTCCATGGACGACGATAGTTAGCAAGGAGCACAGCCAGTCAAATAGCAGTATATAGATGCATAGAATAGTCAGACGGTAGTGAAATTGTGCTGATTGATTGTTAAACGTGTTAATCTTGTCTCCTAATGTTAAAGTTTGCTGAACCTTTTTCAGAACGTCAAGAAAGCGGAAAGTGTTTTCAGAACCGACTGTCTACGAGGCTTCCCAAGAGAAAGCAAGCGGAGTGATGACTCTGAGTGACTACAATAAATTTGATATGTACCAGAAGAAAGAAGCAGAACTTACTCAGTTGGGTTTGAGTAAAGATGAGGTCCAGTTGAAGATGATTGACTCTGGTTTCTCGAAAAAGGTAACCGACGTCTTTATAGAATATAGTCGTTTGGGTACACTCTACCAATGGCGAAGATATACGGTAAATAGATCTGAAATCAGAGGCGGATTAAGGATACCATGAGCCCAGCCTGCTTTTCTGATTGGGACCTCCTTACCTCGAACATTATTAAAAAATATAGTTCGACGCTCCCCAGGGCTCGGAAGTCCGCAGACCCCCAGCCGTAGCCTATTCAGCACACACACATACCCCACTTAATCCGCTCCTGTCTGAAGTATAATTTACCATGTCGTTTTCTTTCTACTATAATACTCCTAAAAACTTATTAAAAATAAAGTTAGGCGAAAAAGAAAAACGTCTACGTTTACTTTTACCCACTGTGCCATCACTATAAGCTTGCAATTATTAGGTTAACTGCAACGTTCCAATTTAGTACCTGCGCAAATATTTCGTGATTTAAATTTTTTGTATAAGTTTGTTCGTACAAACATTGCTTGCAAACACTCTTCGTACAGTTTCAGAGACGGCGAATCTGGAAACTTTTGAAATTATAGTCGTCGTGTAGGAATAAAGTTCAAGTGCAAAGGCATGTGTTCCACGTAATTTCTAGTGTGTCCCATTGAGTAGTATATTTTTGAAATTTATGTTTCTTGACAATATCCGCAGCAAAAAACTGCATGTTCAGTACAGTGCGGCATGTTGAAGCATAAGCAGGAACTGGGTTTTGTTAGCTATTTAACCAATCAGTGTTCTAAAAGCCTATTCATTTCTATCTCATTATTTGAAGGCAGAAAAACGGGGCAACTACGGCGTTGATCCTGAAATAAAGCGCGAAAGACGAAAAGCAATCCAGAAGAAAATAGAACAAAAAGAAAAAACACTTTCACAACAGACTTCGTTTTCAAATGTGCGCACGATGAGTCGCCATGCCATGGAAGTTGAGAAATCTTTAAACAGAGGAACTGAGAAGTCGAATGCGTTCTCACATCTCGTGAATTCGACGCAGAAATGTAAGAAATTATACTCAATAATTCAAGCTCCTCTCTTCAAGTAGAAAGGTGGTTTAATATATATTTTTAAAGCATTTAACGCAGTTCAACGCGGTTGACTATGCTTGGGTTTCATGCACATGGTTGTACTAGCGATGACAAAGCACAGTTAATAAAATAGTAAATATTTTTAATAAATGTTTTATTAACTGTGAACTATGATAATCGTCTGTTCTATATACGCCATGAAAACCACGATTAACCCCCGTATATTATGCAGTGCGTTAATAGATCTTCAAGATCTGCAGTTCACTCTCGAAATGGTTCCAATTACAGTCTATAATACCATAACTCGTGTGTGAAGGCAGTTTATTGTGTGAATACATGATCGGCGTGGCCGTGGGCTGTTAAAACTGATATCTTTGTCGATTTTTCTCGCAGTTGATCCCGCACTTGATGCTGTTTTGAAGGAGTACAACGAGAAGCTACGTGATAGAAATCTAAAAGACGAAGAGACTAATCGTGATTCTCCAGAGACTGACTCAAGCGATGGTGAATGTGTTGAAAATGTTATAGTACCCTTAGATGAAGAAGTTATAAAGAGACATCGTTTGACTTTTGATCAAATCCGTGAGTTGCCGAGATTTAAAGATTATGATCCAGGCTCTCCTAATGAGGTACAGTAATTACTGTACCCTCTGTTGTATAAGTCTTCATTGTGTTCTTTGTACCAGTACCACATATTTTGCAGCCATTTAATTACGATCAGTCGACTGAAGTTGTTCGCTGTGAGCGTGCAATGCATGCGCACTTATTTGTGTTGATCAGTGGTTTCCACACTTGACTGTCGATGTGCTGTAGTCAGTTTAATAGTTTCTTAGATTTGATTCAGATCGCCATTCGCAATCATAATTGGATTTATACAAAATGCTTTACTTGTTTCTGAATCTTTCCTATAATTTCTTCATGGACTTTCGTACAAGAATACAGGTCCATGTGAGTAAAGAATTTGAAAAATCATCAAACTTTCATTTTATCTGATTTTTGGAACTTCTGATGCGAACTCTATTAGATATAGCTTAGTTAGATTTTTATATTGTCACTAGCTGTTGTTGTTCTTAATAATTTCGGGTAGATGTCATAAAACACACCGATAACAGCATATACATGTTCAAGTGTTTTTTATCATGTTAAAGTATTAATTTAATAATAATAATGGAAACTTTGTTAGAATTTTTTCTTATACAATTGCAAATCTCACTTTTCAGGTAACTTACAATTGGCTACATGAATCTAAATTTTTAGCTGTTATAAACTATTTACAAACACATAAAGATTACCGGAAGATACTAAAAGTTTAAAAGTTGAGGACTGGTCTACTCGCTGTTTCTACAGCAAAAAATATAGTACGTTGTTCTAATTGCAATGGACATAATTTTTGTTACGCAGTAGTGTTGATGCTTTTTATCCAAACGTAGATTATCTAACATTTTTACAAAATTGAAGCATTCTTTGTCAAATACAACAAGAGAACTAATCGATAAATTTATAAATTGAACGGATGTAAAGTGCTCTTTTTGGTCTTCTGTTAGATGTAAATATTTAGATTTCTTTCGTTCTACGTTGTTGTGGAGGTTAGTTTCAAATCCAACAGTAAGTTTAACGATATAGAGAGTATTACTAAGAGTAATTATTAGTACATCTGGTCTGTATATATCACCACTTATTATTGAGGGACTTCGATATCCAGGTAGGTCGGCGTACACGTTATACCTATTTGCACAATGAAATGTCCTCGCCAGGAATTTCGAAAATAGTGGTAATAATAATAATAATGGAAACTTTATTGCACTATTTTTCTTTCTACATAAACAATTATAAATCCCACTGTTACAGGTAATTTATAATTGGCTACTTTATCATCGTCAACTAATAAAAATATATATATTTTCTTAGATAATCTACCAATAGTAACTATGTAATTGAACACAAAACAAAAGTTCTAAACAGCTAATAACTCAGGATTTTTCCCATTGTTTATTTCGGCGGCAAGAAATATAATATGTAGTTCTAACAGCTAAATTTGTCATTTTCTTTATGCAGTGTGTTTGTTGTTTACTATCAAGACCAAGCTTATCTAACATATCTAGGAATGATGAGCACTCTTTAGCAAAACCTCCAAGAGAACTCATTGATACATTAATAAATTTAACGTCATTAAAATGTAATTTTTGATCGCGGACCAAATCTTTATATTTTGCTGCTTTCCGTTTGATGTTATAATAATAATAATAATAATAATAATAATAATAATAATAATAATAATAATAATAATAATAATAATAAATATAGTAATGGAAACTTTATTGAAAAACTTTACATGTGTACATACATACAATCATAAATCTCACTGTTTCAGGTATTTTATGACTGACTATTTGAACCAACTGACTAATAACCACAAACCAACAAGTATAATTAAAGGAATCAAAAACAAATAAACAAACAAACAAGTCAAATATACAAAGCTAATTGTAGTTGAAAATATCTCTTTAAATGTTCAATACATTCACTGTATGTTTTACAGGTGCTCTATATAAAGAATATAAGTAAGAAAGTATCAGAAGCTGATCTTCAAGCGCTGTTTAACAGATACAACGATGAAGACAATCAAATCCATGTACGGTTGATGACTGGACGAATGCAAGGCCAAGCTTTTGTCAGGTTTAAAGGTAAAAATCTTGTATCTTGGTATTTACGGACTCAAAAATAATTTGGACAACGCTTCGGTAACTGATTTTAAGCTGGTAGACTATATCAAGGCGCGAATCCCTCAGGTTGGCCATGTATGATATTGCTCGAAAGTCGAAACTTCCAAAAGCAATAGTTGTGTCATAGAATGAACCGAAAATCATTTGCGACGTCTTAGTTATTATCGCACAAGTGCGTGTTCAACAGAATCTCAATAAAGATCAATACCCACCTTTCACTTTTTGTAGATGAAGATGTTGCAAGAGAGGCATTCAATTTGGTCAATGGATATGAGCTGTATGGACGGCCAATGATCATCCAGTATGGAAGGAAACATAAGAAATCCACGTCATGACTTGTCATTTTGGGCGTGGTTGTAACTGCTCTCAGCCATATAGCTGTTACTTCCGAAGTAATTGCCACCCTTGGGTGTGATGGGTGTAAAAAGGCGAAAGCTACAGTGTTCCAAATTTGTATCAGACAGTAAAATGGAAAAATTCCGTTTACAAGTGACTGACACCAACACTCAGACTCCATCCCACCCATTGATCTCACCACGGTAAACAACACATTGAGTACTCAATTATTGGCCGGCACCAGTGAAAATCAGCCGAAAGGGGCTGTTGGCTTATAGTAATCGTGGAGGAGCCTTTCAGATATTCAACCGCAACGGACATTATACTGACACTTGCAAGCAGTAACTGCTATAGTTGTTGTTCCATGACAGTCGATAGGAATTCAAAATATAGAACAAAAAGTTTAGTTTGATACCATCGAAGGCTCCATACATTTTAAGTTTAGATATAACTATAGTATGCTCAATAGTGTCAAACGCCTTGTCGAGGTCGAGAAATACAACACCTTTGACAAGACCATTGTCTATGTTCACTAACCATTGATTAGTGGAGTAGATAAGGGCAGTATCGGTAGCATGTTTGCGAAAACCAGACTGTTGGCGCATTATAATTTCATGGTGCTCAACAAAACAAGATAACTGGGTATAGACCAACTTTTCAAACATTTTAGCAATGACAGCAATCACCGATATAGGGCGGTAATTTGCACGTTCAGACTTGCGCCCGTCCTTGCAGACCAGAGAGACACAAGCTTACCTTCAAGTCGTCGTTTCATGTTTTTTGCGTTTTGACATAGAGAAATAAGTCTTTCTTTTTTTTCTCTTACCACAATCGCTCAACTGAATGCCACGGTCCTTCAGAAATGTTTGTAGCTCACTAACGTTGCAATTCTTAAAGTTTATCGCAGCCATGTTTTGTATTGTTTTGTATTGTTTTGTAATTTGTATTGAATTGTTTTCGAAAAGAGTCAAAAGTTTTAAATTTTCGCGCTTAGCCTCGCTTTCATACTTAAACCACTGACTTAAACTAGGTACCAGTCTCACATTTTTACACATTTCCGAGGTGCCTATTGAACTGAATTTAGATGTTTTGTGATTGTGTTAATATTATACTATTAATTTATGATTATTGAAGAATATGAAGTAGTTAAATGTAACAACATGTTTTCTTGCAAATAAAATAAACAATGTATAACTAAGTAATTAAATAATTCCTTGCAGTATTGAGTAGTGGAATGGACAGGCACAAAGGGTGTGCGGCATTTTGCAACTGGTGCTTCAAAGAGGAAGGCAGCCAAGGAACGGAAAGAGAAGCCAACGAAATGACAAAAAAACGCCGAATGAGTGAATTTTTTACTAGTACTCGCCTGGGCCCATCAGCTCCAGGAGCAAACAGTACTACCTCTATCTGCAGTGCAATTAGAAGAAACATGTGCTACGGCGGCACCACTAGACAGACCAGACTTCACTTCATCCAGTCTGTCTACTGCCACGGGAGCAAATGACTAGACCGACGAAGGCACAAACCTTGCTTCAAAGCTAGTACATCTGCAATCTATTGAGCAGGTTAACGACATCAGCTCATGGCCAGAACTCACGACGGAAGAACTGATTGATTATTGGGCTGTAAAACGTGTTGATGATCTCAGACACAGTGATGCAAGATCATTGAGTGCTAAATCAGCAATACAACAAGATACAAACAATGTTAATCGAAAATGTTCCCCAGCTTTGTTTTACCGACGAAATCGAAATGTGGAGGAGTTGTAGAGCGCTCCTGGCTTTGGTTTTCTCCCGCAAATGGTCGAATCTTCTGCTTCAATTTCAAACTAATGAGTGGTGGAAGAACACCCATATTCCAATTCACTCATGCGGGATTCTGCGACTGGAAACATGCCAATGAAAGGCTTGCGAGCCATGAGCAGTCAAAAGGCCACATTCAAGCAGTTTTGTCAGTATAGCCAGTCGTGCAAAAAAGTCGGACGTGTAGATTCTACACTTGTTCAAGGAACAGAACGAATTGAGCATTAATGGTACAGCCGTACAGAGTTCTAAAGCGAGTGGCCAGTGTACTTAAATTCGCATGTGAGCGAGGCTTAACTCTTCGTGGAGAAAATGAAACATTTGGTTCTCCATATAATGGGAGTGTTTCTTGGAAACACTAGAGCTTTTAGCTGAGGACGATGATTTTCTCCGACAACACATACAGAACCATGGAAATCCTGGCAGAGGTCATACAAACAATTTATCTTCCACCATGTCATACAAACTATTTACCTTCCACCATATGTGAGGAGCTCGCCAAACGTATAGGCAGTCAAGTTCAAAATGAAATAATTTCCCGAATTAAAGTGTCGAAATACTATTCAATTTCTCTTGATTCCTCGCCTGATGAAGGTCACATTGATCAATTAACACTGATTTTCAGATACATGGAGAATGATACACCAGTTGAACGACTTGTGGAGTTCTTGCCAAACCAAGGACACAAGGCTCAAGAAATGTTTGAAAGGTTGATGACATTCCTTGCCGAGCATGATATTGATATTCATGACTGTCGCGGGCAATCATATGACAACGCCTCGGCAATGAGTGGGAGATACAATGGTTTTCAAGCTAAAGTGGTGGCTGAGAGCGTCATGCAATTTGGACAACCTGTGTTGGTCATTCACTTAACCTTGTTGGACAAGTAGCAGCTGAATGGTGTCAAGCAGCTGTGGCATTTTTTTACTTTCTCGAGGCAGTTTGTGTGCTTTTCACAGCTTCTACACACCGTTATGAAGTTCTTACCAACTCACTGAAGACTATAGAATCGGGTAATGCAACAGTGCCAAAGAGGAGTTGTGCAACACGCTGGTCATGTCGGTCCGACGCAGTGAACGCACTCGTACAAGGATATTACCCAATTCGTGAAACACTCGCCAAGATAGCAAGAGATGAAAATGAGTTGACCAAAGCAGGTTCTGAGGCTAGCGGTCTCCATGACAAGATGTGCAAATTGGAGACTGGCATCTATGCTGTTTTTTGGCACGACGTTCTACACAGAGTCAATGCCGTAAGCCACAAATTACAGGATCCAAAACTTGATCTGAACACGGCATTAGCGATGCTGAAGTCCTTGGAGTGTTTTATACGCTCAAAACAATTGACAAAGCACAAGAACGAAGAGAAAGTGGAAGAAGTCCTGTCTTACCGAAAAAAGTCGCAAGAGAGAAAGAAAGCCTTGACAAAACTTCGACTACGCGGCGACTATCACCACAACATGAACACCTTGGCACAAGAAGAAGGGGAGCTGATTGTGGTGAGACGTCCCAGCAAAGGAAACGAATATCATGTGACCGACTTTCTTCCTTGTGAATTTTGCTTGGGGTTCCTGAGAAGACAGGACTTGTGCATAGAAACATCAAAGCCGGTGCGAGTTCAAGGGAGATCAAGCAGCTTCAAATATTCAATCCGGTCGTCGGTCCGTTCAACAGCAGCCAAAATTGTTGATAACTCCAGCCATTTCAAAGCTCAACAATGGAGAACTGAACAAGATACTGGCCCGTATGAAACTTGACAGCGTGTCGAACATTGTTAAGCGAGACTCACTGATTAAACTCTTCGGGTCCACACAACTGGAAAGGTATAGCGAGAAAGATTCCGGGTTTATTTCTCAGATGAGGAGAGAGCTAGGCCGTTTGGTCGAGGGGAGAAAAAGGAGAAAAAAAAACTATTCAACTCTCCGAGTACCGAAGGCCCGAAATGTTTGACACCGTCGTTGAAGCCGTGAAGAAGATCTCCGACTTAACCAACCACCAAGGCCAAGAAGAAGTTGATACACCTTCGCTTCCATTGAAACTTGGCCTCTCGCTTAAAAAATGCGCAATGCTGGTGCGGGGCCACGCTTTGTGGGCGAAGAATGATCAACTTCAAAAAGATGCGAAGAGCTTTGAAATGCTGATGAGTTCCAAATGGCACATTCGAATCTCCCACCACTCGCTGAATACTTTCCATGAGAGAAGGTTCAACAAAGTCGACATGCTTCCCCTTGCAGAGGCCATTAACTCCTAAAACATACATTGACAGGCGGATTGCAGAGGAAGTGACTTACTGAAAAACAGCAAGTCACTAAAAAGCTGGTCGTTGCTGGCAAAATTGTTGCTGGCGAGGCTCATCATGCTAAACAAAAGACGGAGTGGGCAACTTCGCGGCTGAAGCTGGCAGCAAATGAAAACCGGCCAGACTGGACGAAAGCAGCTTGTTCGGAGATAGCAGCCGGCCTCACTTCTTTCGAGAGAGCTCTTTCGGATCGGTAAGGCCCGGTTCAAACGTCGAACTTTTCATGTGCCAAATCGAATGGAAATGAACCTAAACAAAGACTTGTGCTCATTTGCATTAGATTCGGCACATGAAAAGTTCGACGTCTAAACCTGGTCTAAGTAGAAAACGTTAATGAATAAACAATTACTTTATCGTTTCCGTGCTTGGATGGCCTGGTTTACCATTAAGTGCACAACTTAACTCGTTTTATTAATTACTGTATATCCTTCTTAACCAAACTGTAGTTTTAAAGAGAAAATGTCTAAAACTTTTTCTCTGAATTTCTCCATTTTAAGAATATTTATAGAAAAGAAAACAAACACGATTCATATCTTGTATCCTAACTGCTAAATGGCTACTTATAAACACTAGAGCGATTTTCATTCGCTGTAGGCAAGGGTGTGATTACAGCTCAGAAAAGGTGCGATTAATGCTCAAGTCGCACTCCTGTAAACCAGTGAGATTGAGGTCTTTGCCACCGATTGCGGAAGATGTATAATTATTACTAAAATAAAACGAGTGGTTACAAAATCAACCGACTCCTTATAGAGGCGGATTGATTTTGACATCACGAGCACGATTCAGTATTAGTAAATCAACTTTACGTCATTTGCAGTAAATTGAACACAAGAATAATTTGACGTTTTGTCTTAATTGAGTGACAAATTAAAACCTCTTGAAAACAAAAGAAAATGGATGTGGTAGGTATATGAACAACACAAAAACCTCATGGTCGGTCTTTCATAGAAATTCAAGACAATTCGTTACACGCCTCGGTCTTGAATTTCTATGAAAGACCTCCCATCCGGTTTTTATCCTATATGTAAACCATCTATCTATATATAATTTAAAGTTATAAAAGTAACCAATACACGAACTTGGATTAAACTTGAGTCACCGATTTTGTCTGGCTAGAAACTTAAATCGATTAAAACCAAAAGCGTGCGAATACCCCACTTCGTTGCAAGGCTCATATGAGAAGTCAAATCAAGTGGTTGTGCATGTGTTATCAAACTATTTGATGAAAGCATCGACGATTTTTATCAAATGCTTAACAGTTATTGCTTTATTACGTACTTGCGAACTAATAATGAATGTGGTAAGAACTTTTTCAAGTAAACGAGTTTGCTGGCGCTTAACAAGGAGCCAGCGTTACTGGAAAATTATTCGTTCGAAGAAGTTCAATTAACAAAGCAAAAAAATACCCGAAAAAAGATTTAGACCAAATTGCTTAAATTTCCTTCCCAAAAAAGTGGAAACAAAATACCCGAAAATACCCAAAAAAATACCCGAAAAAAGATTTAGACCAAATTGCTTAAATTTCCTTCCCAAAAAACTGGAAACACCATTGCCACTGTACTTAAATGTTTTCCTTGTCAAATCCCAGTGATTCCACCATTGTGAACTGAAAAAGAACAGATATAACAATGCCAAAGAATGAATTATAATGCATTATATTTAAGAAATGGAAAACATTTTCTACCGTGTTTCTACCGAATTATAGAAACATGGGAAAAACGTTTTCTATTTCCTTTATTAAATAACCTTTTAAAAATATTTATGTCATTTAATGGAATATCATCAGCAAACACGAACTCATTTAACACGAAAAAAAACGAATTTAATAATTACCACAGCTTGCCGCGAACTATCGTCTATCTCGGTGATATATTCTTTCAAAATTTCACGGACCAGGGGTGACACTGGCTTTATCATTTCTTCCTCCATTGTTAAAAACGTCCAAGGTAAATGTGCAAGCCCCAGACGCAGTTTCATACCTAGATCAGACTTACTCACGCCACCGACGAGAGCAAGTGCGAGGGACTGCAAAAAATTTTGAAGGTTCCATCGTTTCTCCCCCTCAATCATATGAAAAATGCCAGGTAGCAGCTCGCCCAACACTGCCGCCCTTACTTCTGTCGATTCCAGGCCACTCTGACCTTGGAACAACTCTGCCAATGCGATAGTATGTCCGGGACAATAGCCAATCAACGCTAGACTATCAGCTTTAAGCTCCGTGTCAGGATCCACAGTCTAAAAAAGTTAATTATACCGAAAGTTCGATAATCGAGTATTCTACAGTATGTCCCAGTGCATTTGCCACAATAACAAATGTCACGCTGTAGGCGATCTTAAAACGTGTGCACGAGCTCTTGTGCAAATTTCATGAATTGTATGTTATGCACAGAAATATCGCACTTTGAAGTCAACCGCCGTTTCCTAATCGCATGATCGCCGAGGGTTTTCTAGCTTGGTGTCATGCATAGAAGAGCACGCGATAATTCCGACGTGCAATTGCCTTCAATATGATATAGAGATTCCGCAAAAATTCAAACAAACATATCGATCCTTCTCACCTTCAAGATTCTTTCTGAGATACTTTTCTCGCAAGTTACCGGGATAATATCGAAGTCGTTTGCAGCAAGTCTAATACTTTCACTTGAGAGCATTTTCGCCAAACCACTTTTTGAAGCTGCACAAACCACAACTTTCACTCCTCGGATCCACTATGTAAAACGTTATTAAGAAACTCACAAAGGAAAAAGGAGATCACTACCGTAAATTTTATATAATAATTCTGAAGCTGAATGCTAGGAGCAACGAGCTAGCATCAAGAAAGCCGCTTTACCGACTGAGCTTTCGAGTCAACGGGGATCGGTATCGAGCTTCCATCCAATCAAGTGCTGCAAGTATTTCCATCACTGTTTTGCGTTGCCTTTTGTAATGATGCTACAATATAGAGCTGGCTCGAAACGAGACTTGCTTGTTCGGTCAAAACTTCCATTTTGGTAAGCGATATAAATATTAGAGACTTTAGTCTATCGAACTAAGTCGCAATTTTACGCTGCAACGACCACTGGGAAATTTTACGAAGGCTACAAAAAATCAATATCCAGTGGATAGCGCTATCCACCTTTCGAACAACCGGCCCCAGGAGGGTAAGCCACTGAATAGTACTTGGCGCGCTCTCCTACACGTGCACGCACGCAACCTTGACCGTTTATTTGGCCAAATGGCGCGAGCAACTGATCACGACACTTTTGATTTAAAAGAGACGTCTGGTTGCGAAAAGTCTGCTTTGCACCGAGCTCACGGACCGAAAGCTTCGCATAAATAAATTCAAGTGGTGTTTCCACAAAACCTTGTATTGGCTATATTGTTACAGACGCCCACAGACATGTAATACAAAGATATATACAAATGACGTCACATATGTACGTGACGTCAGTATGAAACTCTCCTATATCTCTGAGAATGGTTCTAGTACAGAAATCACTACTGTGTCGCTGCTTCCATGTACCATAAAATATCATGTTAATCAGCTTTAGTCTACATCAGCAAGTATTTACAACACCTAACATGTCATACTTACAGATTTCACAATCCCCCTATACTGAGGCGGTATTTCTTGGATGTTGTCAACGAAAAGAACACCTGGTTTTTCACAGGTTTGTTCTGTCGCACAAAGCTCTACATCAATAAGGTTGGAACAAGTTACAAGAGGGTAATCTACAAGTTCACTAGGGCAAACAAATATTGCTCGCCTGAACAATAGGTTACCTGCAAACTTTTCCTTAATTGGTTTTAGTTCGTCTATATCTGATGCAAGGTCCTGAACATAAGAACACAAGAAGTTGATTTTCTCAAATATATTTTAATTAAATTTCATTTGTCAAATGCTCAATCAAACTGAATTTACAGTTAATTTCTGATTCCATTTCCGCAGAATGCTTCGTAAGGAAAATTGGGAGCTCAGGGGTTTCATAAAGCCCGTTCTCCACTACGCGCATTTGTTATAGTGGAGCCTTGCTTTGGAACAGCTTGCCAGAACCTTTAAGAGATTCTACGTCACTTTCTTCGTTTAAAGCAAATCTGGAAGCTTTATATTCATCCAGATTTACTGACTCCCACACGGCAACCAGGTAGAACAGTACTCCAATTTTTAATATCTGACTTACTTAATCTTTTTTCTTATTTCTATTATGTATTTTTATCTTGATCTTGTATTTACCTGTTTGTATGTACTGATGGTTCTCCGTGTTTAAATAAAGTTTATGTATGTATGTATGTATGTATGTATGTATGTATGTATGTATGTATGTATGTATGTATGTATGTATGTATCAATCCCGAATCCCTTATTAAGAAAAAATCCCGCTTCCGTATACTATTTATATTCAGAATCCTGCATCCCATCTTACTTTCTAGCCCATATCACCATCCCAGAAAACTGGTACAGCCCCCCCCCCCATAGCTACGTGCCTGGAAAACGTAAACATGCTTTTAAAAATGTAAGTCCGCAATTAATTTCAAACAACCAATATTATCCATATACACACCTCGCAAAATTGCCGAGTTAATTTTGACCTGGGTCACTCTTCTAAGCCCGAATATTGTTTACTTTTTGTTGAGACGCATGATATCAGGAGCGGCCCTTAAAGGTTTTTTGCGCTTAATAATGCCTAATGAAATAACTTTCATGGGAAGACAGAAAAATTAACCATTTTTCGCCCTGACAAGTTTCAAAAATCTCTACTCTTTCTTAATACTTAGTAGAACTGTCTGCTAACTGCCAAACCCAAACAATTGTAATGGAATATAGAAATCAAAATCTATCTTAACCTGAGTAGTATAGGAAACGAGAGTACTGGCTCACCTTCCTCGCTCGCTAGTCGCATATCCTCATTTTCTACATGACATTATCTCAAAGCGCAGTTTGAGGTGATATCTAATTTATACCGGTTTAAAGCGGTTGCATTTGTTCGGGTACCGTCAGAGGGTTACTAGCGACCTTTAGCAAACAAGACGGTAAGCGCCAGGACGGCATTCGAGTTGCAGAAAAGCCTGGGGTGAGGACGGCGGTGGGACTGAATTTCATAACCTTTAGCGAGGGCAGAATGGAAGCCACAGGACGGTAATCACACAAAATGAAAACTGTTTCCTATCGTGCGACTCGAAATCTTCTTTTGCTCAGTCATTCTAATGGTACCATTGCTGACGATGATCTTATTTTGCTTTTCGAATTGATTAAGTCTAAAAAATAACAATGTTTTTGGTGGAACTCACCCCGTTTCGTGGAAGACGGAAAACAGCACAAACAGACGTCGTCGCCAAACAATGACGGCAAGCTAAATTGACTCACGCATGCGCAATTTCTAGTTTCCAATCCTTGCCGCGCTACGAACGCCGTCCTGTTTGCTAAAGGTCGCTACTGACTCAACAGGAGGTGGCTAGGTGTGCGGATGATGCGGACAAAGAATGTAGGATGCGTGAATAAGGTGCGCGGTCAATGTGCTCAGGTGGTTGACAAATCTTAGACAACTGTATTTTGACAAAGGTATAGTTAGTATACACTCATAAACTAACCTTGGATTTTGACTCAGCTCGTCTAGCACTTGAAGGTGAATGGTATATAAATAGGACAGAAGCATGAACACGGTGATTGAAGCTGATAACAATATGTGTGAAACACGCAGAGGAACATGGGAATGATTTGTAAAATTTCAAAATAGAAAAAAAGTTTTTATTGTTGGAGCTCTAGTGTATACAAGAAAGATTCAGATTTGACTTCAATAACCAATATGACTACCATTCGCCCCGACTAATCAATGAGCTGCATCTTATCTAATCAATTAACCAATCAAATATGAGCTTAGTATGCCAAAGGTAGTGATGACGGTAGGGGAATTCAGATCTGAACCTCTACAATAATAATTACACGTATTTTATAAGATCGTGAGAAATGTGGGAGAAAGTTCCGCAGCTGACATTAGGGGGAATTACAGGAGCTACTGATGAGCATTTTAGGTCTAAGTTAACTTAGAAAAATTTACTCTGGCTTCAGGGGCGAAATTTAAGGGGGAATATGGGAGAGTAGCCCCCTCAACAGGGGCAAATTTAAGGGGGTATGGGAGGTGATTACCCCCCCCCCCCAATGCTTAATGTTGCAGGGCAAAGATCGAGTTTGCCGGGCAAATTGCAAAACGAGATACTCTGATGCTATAACAGTTATCCATACTTGGCCCTCTTTTGATTTCCTGGAATATTGCGTGAAAATATAGCGGCGATTTAGTGAATAGCTTCGCCTGTTCAACTGTGTTTTGCCTGCACTAGCGCTCTGGTCCGCTATCGATCAATGCCATTTCATCAATATCCATTTGAAAGTCCACGGATTTCAAATTGAAATGAAATTTTAAATCATAAGTGGAAGTACTACACGATTTACCTTAAACATAAAATCTGTTCAATAATGCAATATGATAAAAAGTTTATTTTAATGAATAGGTGCTGTTATGTTTCTGCAGGGCATTACTTTTTCTTGCAGGGCATTTTTACCCATAACCACCCCCCTCCAATGAAAAGGTGCAAGTTGCGCCCCTGTCTGGCTTACTGGTAGTTAAAAACGACTCACAATGTTATATGTAAGTACATAAATCGTAGAAGTGGCTAGAAATGTCTACTACTTGAATAAAAAATATTTATTAGCATTAAAAAAGGTGATAAGTGATACAGGAAAACCAATATCAACGCCAGGTATAGTTGCAAAGGTGCTTGCGTTTAGAGGTTATATTATGACCTGCAACATAAGGGTGATGCAAGTCTCCAATTGAGCAACTAAATGAATCCTGTGAAGGACTAATTTACAAGTTGGAAGCAAAACTAATTGAGTATAAAGAGGTTACCTTTACGGAGACACTAAGTATAACATTTTTTAAGAGGGAGCTTTCACTTGATAGTGAGACTGCATGTGGGTAAAAACACTACAGGATACTTTAGAAGTAAGACTAAGACTAATACACATAGTTTGGACTAAGAAAAGAAGTAGTGCTGTTAAATGTTGATTCAATAACGTCGAGGTTTGATCGTTTCATAAGTTTAGATAGCGGTTGGTCCATTGGGGAGTTTACTAGTTATCGCGAAAGCATACTAAAGTACAATCTATTTAGCGGCTCCAGTTTTATACAGCTTCCCAATGTAGTTAGAAGTTTTAGGAAGGGATTGGTGAACACACAACACAATGTGTAAAACGAGGGGTGTAAACTCCAACATCCTTTTACATCCATATGACACTCGACATCACGTATAAGTACCATTCGGCCAAAGGAAATTTGTCTAAGTGCACGTAGACCTAAAAAGCTCATCAATGAATTACAGTAAACACCACCTATCCTCAACTGGTCCACATTTCCTACTATCTCATTCATATCATTGCTTGGGAGTACTAACCCCCCTTGTCATCATAGGTGGTCGTATCCCAGTACAGTAGGGCTCTACCAATAAGCAAATTACTTTTTGAGAGTTTAGAAATCATACCCCATATAACTCTACGTGTCTCACACAGATTGGTATCAACTTCAATCACTGTGTTCGTTCTTCTATAAAATTAACACACTTTTTGTCTTCAAGTACTAGACGAGCATTCTCAAACTCCGAGGCTGGCCTCTAAGTCCACTACCTATACCTATGTCAAAATACATGTGCGTAAAATTTGTTCACTACCTCCGCAACTTGGCTGCACGCACTGTGCGCATATCCCGTACAGGATATGAGAGTATTTTGGCTAACGTTTTTGAACCAGCTACTAGCTATGCCACCAGTGAGTTAGATAAGTGAGCCAGTGCCCTCATTTACTTTAACTACTACAGTGAATACATTTATAATCGCTTTTACCTGTCAAACAATTAGATTAGAGCTGCAAATAATTTTTCTTGCTATTTAGGTTGACAAAGCCGTGGTACTATGAAGGACGTGATCGACGGTTTACTGAAGGAAACATATCAAAGCAATAGACATAATCGTAATCTATGCTTAAATATAATTAGTATGCAATCACTGGTTATAATTAATGGTTCATATATTTTGGGGGGTTTAGATTAGAACAAAAAAATCCATTGAATAGTGGTACAATGTAATTAAATGAAAAAAATAAAACATAGTCCGTCATCTCTCGTTTGTGCAAATGGGGAATATAGGTGCGAAGTATTAGCTAATCGTGCAGTCAACAACTTCTAGCGCAGAAGGATAGTTATTTCTTTGAAACACGCCTACAATTTCTTATTGGTAGCTTTGTCAGACTATTGGTCCAGATCAGCTCACAAGTAAGGGGACGTCTACCCCTAAAACAAATTAAGTTCAAATGAAAGGCCTCGCCATCGTAAGTTACGGTGCAAATTGTTTTGCCTTAACTGGTTTTCGTTCGCGAGATATTACAAGAAAATTACCTTCGAAAATTGCATACGGAAGGTCGCCATTTTGCCGTAACGTAGCACTTTGCAAAATCTGAACGATTTCCAACCTGACGTCACTGGAGTGCTTGTCATTGTGCTTGCCCTGTACTGTTTATGGTCGGGAGTAAAAGGGTAGTAATTGAGCTTACACTTCATCGACATGATGCCCCTTTGCACGGTCACAGTGTATAAGGTCCCACACTGCACCAATGGTTGGCCTAAAACGAAAGGCCAGACGATAAGCTATCACCGCTTGCCGATAAATCACATGAAGACTCAAGAAACTCTGTGCGGTCACAAGGGTAGAAGAATACTTAAAGACGACGCAGTCCCAACAAATTTTTTAACAATACTGAGAAAACGTCGAAAACCAGACCTACACTAGTATGCAAGCGAAAGAAAAAGCAATGTTATTGAGCGACAAGAAGTACGTTTAAGTACTACAAGGCTTGTAGCATGAGGAAACATTCCAAATCATGCCGATTGATCAGGTTTTTACACTTCTTCTGTTGAAATCCAAACCCAACAACAAAAGACTTGGGACCAGTTGCTCGTACGCCGTTTAGCTAAACGGTGGATAAGTCCATAATTATTCTATTGCAGTAAAAAAACTTTCAATTTAGTTATTCAAGGAATACACAAACACGACGTCTATTTTGAACTTACCCACCGCTTAAGCTAAACGCGCTTCGAACAACTGGCCCCTGAGAATGAAAAATACAGCGCAATTAGTGCTTGGTAGTTTTATTCTATTTTGCTTATCAATTTGCTTATCAATTTGCGACTGCCGTGCCAAACGATCATGAGGGACGTATGTCAATCACGTGCAGGTACTGTGCAACCACTTCTTCACTACGTACGCATAATTGTTCGTCTTTCTTTCAAGGACCTCATTGCCTTCTCATTTACAAAGCTCAAGACAGCTAGGTAAGTCAAGACTTTTAAAATATAAGAAATATTTTTCCAATGACATTCAAGTTTTAAGATTCGTTTCATAGTAGAATAATCGTTAAACGATGTTATTAACTTTCCTTGTTCTGATATTTATTTATGCGCGTGATATATGGAACTACTAGATATGAGCGCAAATATAACTACTTCAATCAACACACTGAATAACTATATCTTCAAAGTCATTGTTTGTACATATATTTTTATCTAGTTATATGCTTTCATGCATTGCTTGAGATTTCTAAACTCAGACCAAAGTTTGACGTCTAAATTTTCATACGCCAAGCTTTATTGCAAATCAATGCAAATCATCTGAAAAATTTTAATTGGTTTTAATTAGTTTTAGCGCTAGATAAACTGAACCCTAAATCAAGCTTTAAAGGATAATGAAGTGCGAGGAGATGGGCACTTTTATGGTCGATGTCTTAATCCTTGAAATCTAGTTGTGTAAAGTATTCAGATAGCCGTAATTTAATCAATATAATGTGTACAATTGATCTGGCGTGATATTACTCCTTGAAATCTAATCCTGAAAGTATGAACATTGCTATCATTATGTGCACGTAATATGTACAATTGCAGCAAACTTGCTTGTGTTTTGATTGCTTAAGTTTGCTTTAGATTCCTGCAGCATTCACTCTCGGCGTGTTTTGAAATGCAAAATGTTGAAAGCTAATATACATTTACAACGCTGTACCTGGCTACCTCACGATTACCGCCTGACTGAGAAAATCAATAACATTATGCACCCGTGGCTTTCGAAAACAAAGAGACGATAGACATAATTAAGGTGGTCAATTTATCGACGTTTCGGGGACTAGAAATTTTTGAAAACATGTTTTGCGCAAATACATTGCAAATTAGATAAAACTTTACGTGTTCCATTTCCCAGATTTTAAAGGTATGTCTAAACCTGGCCAAAAAATTGAGTAGCAAAAGATGCGCAAAAATTGCAAGTTTCGCAATCGGCATGCTACCGGTGCTACCACTGTGGTAGTTGCAAATACCACAGAAATCAGTCAAAACATGGAAAACTCATCATCGAATGAAATCGTTCCTGTACCAGGTAGTAGTTCCTGTAGCAATCGCTCCTGTAGCTTCGTTAGAAATATTTAAAAAGTTACATTACATGCACCTCATTTCTTGATAAGAAATCAAAACTTTACTCTACTAAATTGGCAATGGATGTTATCGAAGCGTTTTTAAAAAAATGCGTTTGCGTTTACTGTTTGCAAAATATTCGTGCCAAAAGCTAGATTTAACACGTCATGATATTTCGTCATAAGATTTAACACGTCATCATATATCATAATATATGGGGCGCCGTTTGTAAAAAAACCCACAACAGAACGCAATCAAGTTTTTAATGTTATTTAGAGCGCCTTTTGGCTCACAAACACAATGCTTGTTGCGATTTAGTAAATCACAAGTAAAATGCCATTTGCGATTTATTAAATCGCAAGTGCATGTCACTGCGATTTAGTAAATCACAAGTACAATGTCATTGCGATTTAATAAATCGCAAGTACAATGTCATTGCGATTTAGCAGGCTCAAATGTTGAGAACAGCCGTCTACTCTCATATATTATAATAAGGTTTACATGATGTCTTCCCGTATATGACCAGCGTTGGCGGGAATTTCTCGAAGAAATGTTGGACAACGAGTTAGCAAGGATAATTTCCGAGGCAGTAACATCCGCCCTTCGCCGAGCCAATATGACAAATGTTCAAGCTATGTTGACAAGT
>JAODVM010065438.1:0-17527 GCA_025400095.1 Phenganax marumi | reverse complement strand
CTGTCGGGACTGCGCTCACTTTCATCGTCCGACGAACTCATCTTTATTCATGAAAATCACAACTAAATCTATTAAATTTATATGCGAGTTACGCTGTTTTAACAACTTCCGTTCTTTCTATTGCGTCACATGTGCATCATATTTCATGGTTGAAAATTCGCACAACCTACTCAACTTTGAGAGCAAAATTAAATGTTCCCATCATTCAATTTTGCTATGTAATATATGAAGCGAATCAGGAAAGATAGGACTATTCGATTATGTAAAAAAAAGAAATCGAAAATTTCATTTCATAAGCACTTGAATTAAAACGCCAGTCTCCTTGATTTTACTTAAAAGTTGCTTAAAACTCTACTCAAAACTCGTTGAAGTAAATCAAGTAGAATTTTAAGTAACTTTTAAGTAACACGACGTAAAATTAGTGTTTATGTTGTCTTTGACGTTGTTGTAGTTTGCGTTTCGACAAGAACGTCTAAGATAGATTCATTATCATAAGCTTTACTCGAAGTTTTAAGAAGCTGAATGAAAAACATAACAACATCATCAACATTAGTTGTCACATCTTTTAGATAAAATGGAATGTTGGGGATAAATATTTGATCACCATTATATGATCTATGCATCTGCTCATTAGGTTCTACGGTGGTCATATCAAGGTCGACGATGTCTTTTTGTTGCTTTAACCATCTCTAATGAGACAATAAATGGAATATCTAATAGTAAGACTTAAAATATAATCATCGTTGTTGACTGTATGCTGTAGTAGAGTCACTTTTGTTTTATCGTTAAAGTAAAATAAACAAATGGTAGAATTACTCGACGGAAATCCTCTATTAGAAGCTGTTGGTCTAAGCCATGTCGTTCTATTTATGGGTCCATAATAGAAACTATATAAGAAAGTGTTCTTTATAGTGTCCAAT
This sequence comes from Phenganax marumi, assembly GCA_025400095.1. NCBI lineage: Eukaryota > Metazoa > Cnidaria > Anthozoa > Malacalcyonacea > Clavulariidae > Phenganax > Phenganax marumi. Next base: position 16,607 of record JAODVM010065438.1, on the reverse strand, counting down.
CGTGTCTTTATCGTATTTATTTCTCCCATGTTTGACACCGAGACACTCCGATTTGTAAGTATAAGTGAATTATTGGATGCAACATTGGTTGCATTGGTGGAAATGGCTTTTTCGTTTTTCTCCGTCTTGGTGATGGTAGTACCCATAACGTTGGTCAAGCTTTCAATTTTTCTGTCTTGATCTGTGTTTTTTTTATCTGCCTTGCTCAATTGTTGTTTTTGTGGTTCTAATGTTTGGTTGATGTTATTTTTGTCTTCATATCCAAAGTACATTGCCATTTTTTAGTTTAAACTAAAATCTTTGATTTTCTTGTTTAAATAATAAATTTTGCAATGAAAGCACCAAGAAGCATGAGTAGTCCTCCTAGACTAATGTTTTTACAAGGATTCTCAACTTTTTGTATTTGTGTTAGAGACCTTTCATTTGACTCGAATTGGATACCTTGCACCTGGTTCTCACTGCGTTTGTCCGCATTAGGGTTTATTTTAATTTTTGGTATAATTGTTGGTTTTAATTTTGGTTTTTCAGGTGTATAATTTAAAGTTTTATTTTCACCAAATTTCATGTTTGCTGTGGCGATGGTTAAAATATTATTAAATCCAGCAATGGGTTTTTCAAAAACAATCATACTCAAAAGGATTAAACAAATTCCTGGACTTACCACCATATTAAGAACAACATGGGTGTCTTTGATAGCCGTTCTCATGTTGGAGATGGTTACGGTGTGATCGTCTTGTACGATTGTGGCGTTGACGAATTTGTGGAACACTTCTTGAGTTTGGAAACTTTTTGCTCCTGCATTGACGATAGACCATCTCGTGCTGGCTTGTGCTCCAAGAATCGAATCAACGTAAGATTCCACAGCGTGTTGAAATAGTTTTTGCCCTAATTCGGTAAGTCCATCACTGCTTTTTTAATGTATTGCTTTCAATCGCCGTCCAATCGGTTGATGTATTTTTGGAAACGTTTTAAGGGCTTGTCCGAATCCTTCAAAAGTCATCGTAACAATTTTTTCTTCTCTGGGAACTACAGATTGAACTTGTTATACATCGTGGTTGTCGACGTAGTTGGTGAATTTTCTGGATACCTCAGAAATCGTCTCATATGAAAGTAGAAATAGTACTTTGCTAAACTTGAAATAAGTGGGGACTGGGTACGTGTGCAGTGTTCGATGCTCATGCCAGCTTTATAACTGATCGTGTAGGCTGCCAATACAGCAGTAAAAAAAGGGTCTTGTCCAATGACTTCCGAGTCTCTTTGATGAAGCACAGGAGGATAGGATTTGTAATTAAACTTTCTATAACGGACTCCAAAAAATTTTTTACTTTTGTGATACTTGGTATCGAGCTCGTCCATTTGTTTTATAAAATGGTCTTTTTCGTTGCCGTAAAATTTCATTTTTGTAAAATCTATCTTCATGTTAGAAGGCTCTAGTTTTAAACCCGTGATGGTTCCAAAATGATTCCAAATTTGAGGTGTCCATTCTCTTTCTAGTTGATCTTTGATTTGTTGACCACCTACACCTAGATCATGCAAGAAATTGGGATTGTTTTTTATACCAATCCATTCGATGTCGTATCTATAGTGCTTGTTCCTTTTCCAATACGTATGGGTGACAAGCTTCAAAAGGGAGCCTTGTTTTTTAACTTCGCCTTCAAAATCAAATTTCTCCACCACAACGTTTGGATCTTTTTTAAAGAACCTTTCCTTTACTTCGGATCTCGACCAGGTCTTGATGAGTTTCATCGCCTTGTCGTAGTCTTTTCCATAATACTCCTTATACATGGGTTCGAGTTGTGGGTGAAGTCTATGTGTTCCAACCTTCATTTATTTTATGAAAAAATCTTTGATTTTTCCGGAGGTGAAGAAATCTTTTAAAATAAGTCTTTCAATAAATGACTTGCAAATTAACCGTGTTGATAGACAATCAACAAGAAGAAATTCCCCTTTGTAGAAACATTGCAACCACAACAAATTCATTCATGCTTCTCAAAACAGCTTCGATATTTTGAACTTTTAAAAATGTTAAAGATAAATTTAAAGTTATTAAGGTTGGATCAAAAACTGTGAAACTCGATGAAGGATATTGGACGTTCGACCACATACAAAGTAGATTGTCTAAGGGGAACATAAAGATCCAAAGAACACAAGACAACCATGTAAAGATTTTTCATTAAACAAAGGACATAGAGTTTTCTCTCTTTGATCAAATTTTAGGATTTTCTCCAAATAAAAAAATAAAGTCTAACACCTGGACAAAGTCGGACAACCCTGCAAATATTAATGTTGGAGTGAGATATATTAAAGTCGATTTCAATTTGGTGAACAAAAATTACAACTTCGACACCAACATACAATTGAGCCCAACGATCGCATGTCTTCTTATCTCCACAACACAGAGCCTAAATGGATTTGTAACCCATTTTAAAGACATCGAGATTCGAGTTCATTTGTACAACGGGATACACTCCAGCCTAAACTTTAACATTAGCACTAATCTATCCAGGGACGTTAACATTGGATCTGTATTGTTAGAACTTTATATAAAATAAATGGATGGTCTTAATTTCACCAAAGAACAAGAACTGAGAAATCTTTACTATGATCCAAAAACAGGGTAAATGTCAGCAGAAATATTGTAACAAAAGTCCCTCGAACATGGACTCGATGTTTCCAGAAAACAAATTAACACTTGGCCAAAGACCCAAGATACCTTTACAAGATACAGAAGAATCATTAAAAGATACAAATTTAGTAAAACCTATGTGAACGAATTAGCCGACCAAATGCAATTAGGTCTTGTTGATACGAGCAAACATAAAACAAAAAACAATAACACAAATTGGATTTTAACGGCTGTTGAAATTTTAAGTCATTATGTGTTTGCATTTCCTGTGGACAACAAAAACACTCAAAGCATGACAAAAGCTGTAGAAAAACTATTAAGTGAGTTTAAAACTAGATTTGGAAAATACCCGAACGTGGTGCAATTTGATGAAGGAAAAGCGTTCTACAATGTTGGGGTGAAGAGTCTACTTGAAAAAAATAAAATAAGGTATTTCTCTTCAAATTCAGAAAGAAAGGCAGCAATTGTAGAAAGGTTCAACAGAATGTTAAAAACGATCATGTGGAGATAGTTTTACTCTAAAGGAACCTATAAATGGGTTGACGTTTTAGACTCGTTGGTTTACGATTATAACAACACAAAACACTCGACGATTCTTATGAGACCTGCTGACGTCAACAAAATAATGCAGAGCAAGCTTGGCTGACGTTGTATGGAAGTTGGACGGGTGAATATCCATTACCAAAATACAAAATTGGGGACAAAGTACACGTGTCCAAATATAAAAATATTTTTGAAAAAGGCTATTAAGCTAATTTTACAGAGGAGATTTTCAAAATTACTAAAGTCTTTAGAGGGGATCCTACAATGTATGAGATCATGGACATTCCCGACAACAAACCTATTTTGGGGAAATTCTACGAACAAGAACTTTCACTGATTGACAAAAAAGACGACATGTATAAAGTTGAGAAAGTCTTAAAACGTCGGGGTGACAAGCTATTGGGTAAATGGTTGGGATATGACAACAAACACAACTCTTGGATTAAAAAGAGTGATTCAAAATGTCAAACTTTTTTTGTAAATAAATGGACGCAGACTATAAAGATTATGACTACGACGACTTTGCTCATGAACGTGAAGAAATCGAAATGAGCAAGTTTGAATGTGGTGGTGTAGAAATGGACATAGAAAACTCCTTATTAAAAGACAATCTTAGAGATGAATATCTCGACAATTATGATGACTTTACTGACAATTATAAGGATAACTATAATAATAAAAACATGGAGTAGGGCTCATCCAATAAAAATGAAGAGACCTCCTTCATTGAGTCTAAATACAATTCAGAAGTTGAACAATTATTAAGACCCGACAACGCAGAAAAGGAGGATGCATGTAAAAAAGTATTTCTTAAACACTTGATGGGGTTGGACGTGGACGAAGGAGACGGACCCAGTTCTAAAGAGTTAATCCGAGAGTTCGAATTCATCATTGATTCAGAAGGAAACATTCAAGGAGCAAGCTTTAAAGGCAAACCCATCATTAAAAGATCAGGTTATGATGCAGTAGACATCGAAGATCTAAAAATAAAACCTTTCTTAAAAAATTTCAACGCATTAGCTAAATATTGAAGAGAAGAATACATGACTACAACAAAGTCTCAAGTCACTAAGATGATTGAACTCAAACCCCTGAACCCAAAAAGATCATCGTTTGAAGACATGGTCGAAGCAGCGGCAGCAGAAGATGAGATTATTAGAGACATCGTCAATAAAGGAGAGCAAAAGATTCGAGAAACCTTATCTGCAATACTAGTTGACATACAGGAGAGTAGCTTTATGAATCAACAAGAACTATGCGAAGTCAATGGAATCATGGATCCAAAAGGAGACTCACCAGCTCAAAAGCTAAAAACTCTTAAAGTCGAAAAGACTTATTGGGAGAAAGAACTTGACATGGCAAAATCAAAACAAAGGCAAGAACTTTGTAAAATGGTCGTTAGAGTCATAGACATGACCAGCAATGGAATTCGACTAAAAAAAGGTGAAAGAGTCGAGCTTCAAGAGACGATAAGTACATTGCAAAAAATAGCCGACAACCACGATATGACCAAGGATGAGCGATTTCAACGATTCGTCAAAAACAATCTATTTCAGTTAGGGAGCACTGCGATGGGTGCCATCAAAGGGCTGGGGGGTCTCGTGTTCGCCGTCGTCAGTAGTACTCGAAAAACCATCCAAAACATTCAAGAAACAACAAAGCAAGTTCATAAGAAAGTCAAAGACTACACCGACAACCCCTTGACACAAATCGTGGGTCACGGTATTGGACTTACGGTCAGTAGTCTAAACTTGCCGAGTAAAAATTTTTGGGTAGTGATCATTGTACTCGTTTATTTATTTTAACTTTTTCTAGTCTGGGTGTCATTAAATAAATGAAAAACTTATAAATTTTAAAGAAGAGGTACAATGAGCTCAAACAAGCACTCATTGCTATTTTAAAAGACATGTTGGTAACACAAAAAGAAATCAAAGAAGCGCAGTTCAAACACGACAGCCAAAGTCAACTATTGATTCTAAAAGCTTTCAAGCAAAAATATGATGAATTTAAGAAAATAGTCAAAGAGAACAACAAAGCACCACGGTATGACATCACAGAATGCTATTTTATTCTCAACATAATGTTGAAGCATCTAAGCGAAAGAGAGTCAATGGACGACAACATGTACTCTAAATAGTATTGGGTATGGATCCACACTGATAGATTAGTCAAAGACATTTACATTCTTCTATCCCCTCAAAAATGGAAGGGAAGTTTACTTAAAAAACTTTCAAGACTAGTCTCGTTTGCCTACGAGAAATGGTGGGAAAAAAACGATCCGACTCTCAGCATCATTGATAATAACTTTGAAAAAGAAGTGAAAAGACTTGAATTTGAAGCAACATTAGAGGAAACTCTCTCCTCGCTAGACTTCTACGCACCCCCCGCGTATCTTCTTTCGTTATCCATGGGAGGGGCGCCAAGTGTTGGAATGTTTGCTACCAATTGGTTGGGCGAAAACGTCGTCTTAAAGTACGGACATGAGAAAGGAAAAAAGATCGTTCGTCTCTTCACAGAAGCAAGCAAGTTATTGAAGATACCATTCCTTCATTCAAAAACACAGTTAGTACTCTTTTCATTTTGTTTATTACTTTTATTATTCTTATTCACCTTACTATTCGTAATAAAATTTTATAATGATGGGTGAGGAAAAGGTTTGCTCAATTTGTTCAACCCATGAGTTGTCACTTTTTTTCTAAATAATAAATGCGTACAAAAAGTAAAGTTTTAGGACCAGGTTTTAGAAAACATGAAATGACAGATATCAAAGGTGATCGTACAAAACACGTCATTACGTTTAACCCAAACAAAGCGAATCCAGAAGAAGAGATCTATATCGATATTCCAAAACTTAAGCTGAGTGTTTGTTTAGTTCCTCATAGTTTGGAAGGAAAACTGTTGATGGATAAGCTTTGCGTTTCAGTCGGAGGTGAAATTGTTTATGATAACACAGCACATGGTGAACTCGAAGTATATAAAGATCTTTGGCTACCTGAAAGAGTTCGAGACGAACGACCCGACCTTGGCATCGCCAACAAGAACACTCGAAAGCTATTGTCTGCTGATGACACAGGAGCAAAACTGGAGACGCTCAGAAGGTATCTAATGCTTTAGTTGCATCCGTATTAGGAACAAAACAAAAAATAAAACTTGATAAGATTGTAGATGATCATGGACTGCTTGCTTCTTATTTGATGTGGCATAACTTTCAATATAGAGTAAGGCTACCCAGTGCCAAAACAATCATGAAAGCACAAAGCGGACAATCTGTTGAGGGCTATGAACTTCAAAATATAGAACTTCACTATGATACAATCGACAACGAGACGCTGGCTCTCGAAAGTTCGTCTGGAAACGACATTGGACAAAGTTTAAGTTTTGAACATGAAACATTCATGAAAACGATCGAGTGGGACAAAAGCTCTACTTACTCAATGAAACGGTGAATCTACCACGAAAAAGTATGGCAGCCATTGTCATGTTATTTAGAAATAAAACGATAACAGATAGTGAACAATTTGTGTTTCCTAATAATGAGTCCTTTAAAGTGACGATTGAAGGTGTTCCTATTTGCGTGCATAGTAAAAGTTTACAAAAACATGACTTGTACAACGAAGCAAAGGGATTCTTTGAATACGATCAAGATAGCAACATGATGATGCGGAAATTCTTCAAGGACAAGTTGGCTTTAGTCGTCGATCTTCGAACGATTCGTGATAAACGAAAGGTTGAATCGGGGAAAAAACTCATGAACACGCAAAATGGCGTCTTGTTAGAGATAAAGAAAAAGGCCACAAGTGCCAACCTGCTTTTTAAATTGTTTGTGATCAGCGATGGACTCGTAAACTTTAAGAGAAAACAGGTCGAAGAAGTACACTATTGAATGAAATGAACAACTGAGCGAAGCGAAAAACTGAGCAAAGCGAACTACTAGACTCATTCATCAACAGGTCCTTAGCAAGATGTTTTTACATTCCATTCGTCCCCGCAACGACGAACTTTTTTCACGAATGAAATTTTTTTGATCGAGCGAAAAATTTTTTTGCTTGTAACAGGGGAGGAATGGAATGTAAACAAAATGGTCGTCAAGACGACACCTGTAAAAACTCGTTTTTCATTGGCTCAGCTTAATCTATTTTTAGGGTGGTTTAATGTTTAAATAAATGGAATATCCTTACACTGCAAAGAGCACATTATTTCGAGAACTCCTAAGGTATCCAGATTCACTCGTCATAGCTAAAATATATGACGAAAAACGACTACTTTTTATTGTTAAAATAAATGGGAAAGTGTATTCGCTGCGCTCAATGTATTCACTCGGAACGAACAGAACAGGAAATTCCTGATCCGCATAATCCTGGACACTTTATAAAAGAAATAAAAATAAACAAGTCTTGTGGGTGTACTTCGAGATTTGGACGTAATGGAACAAGGCTCGAACTCACGACAAATCTAGATTATAATGACACCACCACCGCCAACATTGAAACAAATGGAATAAAACAGACAAAGCAAGAGACAAAAATGTGTAACCTTAAGGTGCTACGCACCCGCGCAGCACTATAAAAAAGTTATGCATTTTAAAAAGTGGACAAGGGTGCTTTGCATCCGGTTCTCACTTCGTTCGTTTGCGTTACTCCACAAAGTGTTTAAAAGAGAATCGCAACAAAATTTCCAGCTTAGCGTATTTCTTATTTTTTAACGTTTGAACGATGTCACGTTTTTCAGACGAGGTCTGACAAGTGACCTAAGTTGTCGTCAAAAATAATGTCATGTCTTTCTTACTCGAATTATGAAGCGTCGAAAGTTTAGAGATGTTTTCTTGATAAGGTCTAGCGATCGACGTGAGTTGCTGTGTCACCACGATGGTTGAAAGACCGTAATGTCTTGCTGAAAAGGCTAATTGAACTAGCTCTGAAGTACGTCTCTTCATAAACTTTGTCGCGGCGCAGTCGTCTAAAATAATCAACGAATGGGTGCCTTTGGCAAACTCGACAGCTTGTTTTAATACAACCTCGACTTGATCTTGCTGACACTCCAACACGATAAAATTCTCATCTTTATCGTAGGACCATTCATAGTATGTCTTATTCCATCTATAAGTAGGGCATATCAAGAAAATGAAGTCGAACGTGTTCATATACTGCATTTCTAAAAGTTTCAGCAAATAATACGTTTTCCGACAACACGTCGAGCCCACGATAATCATATTAAACGGACTATTTGCTTCGTTCGCTTTGCTTAAGGTGTGATTTTTAGTGTTGTTCGATAGTTTTGATAAAGACTCTAACTGCTTGTTCACTTCGCATCCGGTTCTCACTTCGTTCGTTCGTGTTGGTTTGTTTTTTGTCGTTTTTGTGTCGTCGTGATTGTGGGGAGAGTCTCGTGATTTTTGGCATCCTTTATTTAATGTCATTATTTTACGAATTGCAACGTGTTTCCCCACGACAATACCTCCTGACAAAATCCCTGTTTAAGGAATATAAGGTGTGACATAACTGATGACTCTCTTTAGATCTTGGCAGAATAGTTTATTTTCGGTGAGTTCTTTACTCATTTGATCAGCATCAGCAATAAATTCATAATACTTCAGTAGGGTATATATGTGTGTTCTGGCCCTATTTTTATGCAAATGAGTATAAACTACTATTACAAAATGAGTTTTTTGGACGATTCAGAATGATTTAGAAAGATGTAAAAAAATGTACATATTTAATGAGGTGAGTCAGCACTTTTCAAATTCACGTGATCTGTATTAAAATCCAAGATGGCGCTAAAGTCGAAGCTATTATTACGACAGAAATCCAAGATGGCACTAAAGTAGAAACTACTATTACAGCAGAAATCTAAAATGGCGCTAAAGTAGAAGCTACTATTACGCAGAAATCCAAGATGGTGTTGCGCTATAATGGCTATGTAGAGGCTTTAGCTGTCTCAGCAATTTCTTCATACAGCAAATAAACTATGAATAATCATGAGCTAAGTCTGGTGGGGATGCCCCGCCACCCGCTCTAAGAACCAATCATGTCTTCTTATATTGTTTTTCCAGACTGCCACCTGCTAATTTATTGCAAAGCGTTGCGTTCACTATATACCTACTCATCGTTTACGGAGGCGAGCGTTGTGGATTTTGCTCGACAAGATGAGCAAACAAAGGTTGGATGCATTTAAGGTTGAGTTGGAGACTCTTTTTATTAGCATTTTCTCTAAATATTGTGATGTGAGGTCTGAGGTGGACAAGCTGTATGATAAATACACCGAGCTATGTAGTAATACTCGATCAACAACAACATACACAGAGTCGATAAACGTATCAACATCTCCTAAGCAAAGAAGAATCAGTCGTATTGAAGAGCAGATGTACAGCTCAAAAGATATGAGCATCTTAAGCGTGTATGAGAACATTGAGGAGGACCTTAAAAATGAGACATCTGAAGACATCATCAACAGCATCAAGCTTTTATCAACTGCGATGAAAAGCAACAGGAGGAGAGAGCTGTACTACTCCTGCTTACAAGGAAGTCTTCTGTTACAGCTGAATGGGGTCTCAAAAAGAGGCTTTTCCTCGAGTTGTTGAGGAGGGTGGAGGTCTCGAAGACGTATGCCTACTTTTTGATTTGGCTAAGTAAACTCGTTGCAGACTACAACCAGTTACGTTTCTGCGTGCTTCCCATCAGATTCTTTCATAGAATCTGAAGATTATTGAAGAGATATGTAGGAGTAAACCAAACGATTGGAAGTAACTATTTGACAAAGTTGGCGTTAAGGCTGCACCGCTTGCGGTTAGGTAAATAATTAATTAGATTAGTGCAATGCGTTGCACTTTTCTCTAAGTAAGGTTGGATCTATGCCAACAAGATTGGTGCAACACTGTTGCACTTTTTTTCCTTATAAATAAATGAGCAACGAACAACACATTAACCTTAGAGAAACCTTATAAAAACTTGCTTCAGCAAAAGAAATAAAACGCCCTGAAGGAGGTTGTTATACGCTAGAATAAATCAAGGAAGCTTCCGAAAAAACTTTAGAACAAATTTTACCAAAACAACCAACAATTACAAACCAACGTTGTTATATAAAAACCAACGTGAACAATTAAATAAAACAAATGATATGCTTACAGACGTTGCCATAGTAAAATTTTCAGAGCTCCCACAACATCTAGAACTAATAGAAAACACTACACAATTAGGTCAAGAACTTTCCGACAATGATCCTTTTAGGCGAGACGTAAAGCTTATTGTGGAATACATCACACCTTATGTTCCATTGATTGGACTACTCTCAGGGGGTCTTATTCTAGGAAAACATGTTGTAAATATGCAAGTTGATAAAATTACTAATAATAATAAAGAAGAACAATGTACACAAAGCATGAACAAAGCGAGTCAAGAATCACCAATGGTCAAAGAGACAAACGAAAAAACGAAGGAGTAGAGTTCTTAAGTGGGATTTCTAATTGGACGAAAAACTTGGTTACATGAAAATCCTACGGAGATACGAGTGAAACGAGTGGTGATTACGCACCTTTTAATATGATCGTCGTAGGCAGGACATGTTCTGGAAAAACTTACTGGGTACTCAAGATGTTAGAACAAGACTACCTTGGTTACTTTGACTATATCTTCCTCCTATGACATACGTACGAATGGAATAGAACCTACCAAACATGGCCTTATGACAAAGACAAAAATTTTATTGTTATCGCGTGTGATCAAGACGACGTAGAACCATTTTTAAAACAAATCGTAGAAATAGCCAAGGGCACCCATTCTTTAATTATCTTAGGCGATTGTGCGTCAAGTACCTTTGGGAAAAGACGTACTTCTGAGCTTGTAAAATTAGGATTTTCAGCAAGACATTACGGACTTTCTACCATAGTTATTACACACCAATTAACATCTATTGCAAAACCTTATCAAGAAAATGTGTCCCGTTTAGTTACATTTTATAATCCTAGTAAAAAAGACATGGATCTTATTTTTGACGATTATCTAGGGTATGCTTCGAAAGAAGAGAAATCAGAGATACGTAATCTATTAAAGAACAAAAAGTATGCAAAACTAGAAATTAGTTTAAGATATCCTTACAAGTACTTTGTGATCTAAAAAACGACCGAAGCGTGTTGAAAGTATAACCTTAAAAGATTATACATTTTTAAAACACTAAAGCGAGCTCAAGGGTGCTACTTCGCGTTGCACCCGCTTTCCGTTGCACCAGCTTTGCGTTTTGTTTGTATGTTTTGTTTTAAGGTCTTAACGTCTTTAATAAGGCTGTCGTTGTATTCAAAAGATGTATGAAACCTAAGACCATTCCCATTTTTTCCATGTCTAGAAGTACATCCACAAGTTTTACTAATTTTTACTTCTTTAATCATTTCTCCAGGATTATTTGGATCAGGAATCATTCTTTCTGTTCTTTCAGAACGTATACACTGAGTGCAGCGAACACAGTTTCCCATTTATTTAAAAGGTTTTAGTAGTGTACATTCTCGATCATTCTATTTTTAAAATTAACCAACCCATCACTTACCACGAATATATGACACAACTCGTTTTTGGTTGTAGCTTTTTTAGTAATCTCCAACAGCACACCATTTTGAGTATTCAGTAGTCTTTTTCCAGCTCACACAACGAGTTTATCTTCGGTGGTTCGGAGGTCTACCACTAATGCGAATTTATCTTTGAAAAAACTTCTCATCGTCATACCACTGGGCTCTGATTCTAACTCACTTTTGTGTTCGAATAATCTTTTAACCTCATTATAAAGATCTTCTTTTTTGATACCTTGTCCATACACACTATTTGGTACACCTTTGATAGTAATTTTAATAGACTCTATATTAGGATAATCGTATTCTTCTGAGTCTGTCACGGTCTTATTTTTAAACATTACGATACCAGCCATGCTTTTTCGAGGTAGATTCACGGTTTCATTCACTAAAGTTGAACCTTTGTCCCATTCTACGGTTTTTAACAAAGTGACATGTTCAAAGCTTAAACTTTTTCCTTGTTCGTATCCCATAATACTTTCATTAGCTAGGTCTTCGTTTTGGATCTTCTCATACTCTAACTCGATATTTTCTAAAGTGTATCCTTCAACACTCGAACCACTTTGTGCCCCCATAATTTTATCAACTTTGGGCAAGGTAATTCTATATTGAAGATTGTTTTGTAAACTACTTGGACTAAACAACCCATGATCTCCTAAGATTTTACACAAACTAAAATTTTGTTTTTGTTTTTAAAACATCTGCTACTAAAGCGTCTGCCACTTTTTGAGCAGTTCCAGTTTTAGCATCATCATCTGATTTACTAATTATTTTTCTTGTATTTTTGTTGGCTATCCCAAAGTCGCACATTTCTTCTCGAGTTTTTTCGGGTAGCCAGAGGTCGTTATAAATTTCATAAGTAGAGTTTCCTGTATTATCGAAAAAAATTTCACCTCCAACACTCACGGTGAATTTATCCATTAAACTTTTTCCCAAATTGTTTAGAAACCAAGACTTTGTATTAGCATTTTTAGAGTCAAATTTCAGGTTTAAAGACTTTGGAACCAGGCAGTCTTCTTTGTTTGATCTTGGTATATCCACCTAAATATCTTCTTCTGGATTAGCTTTATTAGGAGTAAAAGTAACATGTTCTTTACTTCTTGAACCTTTGATATCACTCATTCTAAGTTTTCTAAAACCTGGTTTTAACACATTGGTGGTTGCCATTTATTTATAGTATTTCCTTTTTATATTTTTAACTCCCTACGGTCGTCGCTCACTTTGCACCCGCTTCGCTTGGTTTCGCCTTGCTCGTTTTTTATACGCATCGTACACAAACCAAGTTAAAGCCAAGGCGAGTAACCAAAAAGTTTTAGCTAAAAACCCACACCTTTTGCTCCCCATTTTAAGATAGCTCCAACTACACTTGTTGTCACGGCAGCGATGGAACGAAGATCTTTTCCTAGATTTGTCACGGCTTTCGCAAACCTTGACAAAGCTTGAGCTCTTTTTTTAACAGCTGGTCTAGCATTTACTGCCACCTTGGTGATATATCCACCTATGGCAATAGCATTACCGCTCAAGCCTAGTAGATTGTTTTTTGCCCATTTTTTAAACTTCTGAAAACGATTTAAGTCATTGATTCTTATTTGTTCATCTATGAGTTCTTGTGTCTCTGGCTCTACGGTTCTCATGTTGTTTTCTAGTCTTGTGTTATCTGCTGCCATTTTTGCTATATTTTCTATGGTTTCAAATATTGCCATTTCTTGATTATCAGTTTCTGCTTCTTGCTTCTTTTCTCGCCAGTAGTAGATTTATTTTTCGAGGGTTTCTAACTTTTGTTCTGGTGTCAAGTTCTCTGGCAAGCTTAGATATCCTCTTAACGTTCTAAACTCTTCTTCGGTTATAAATAGGTCTACATGATCATCTACAGACTCCACAGACTCGCTGATTTGAGATTCGAGTTCTTCTATGGGGGAACTACTCACTTGACTCACGATTCCTTCAGTTGACTCATTAGGATCTTCTTCTAATCTCTCTTTGATTTGTGCAGCGGACGTTTTTGGGTTTTCTTCAACCGCTTCTTTGTATAAGTTTTTAAACTCACTTATTAAGTCTTCAAAATTTTTATTTTCTGAAAATGTCATCTTATCTTTTCTAATAATGATGATAGGCCTACCTTTAAAGAATCCACTAAGAATTTTTTCGTTTTTTCCTTTTCTAATTTTTAAGTTATCCCACAACTCTGTAGAACTTTTACCTGCTGTTTTGTTAATGACTTCACGGGTGTATGTTTTTACAAATGCTTTTTTATAACGTATGATTTCTCTTTTTATATTGGAGAAATCAACATCTGAGATGTCCTCCATCATTTGTTGAGTTACGTCATGTTCAAAACTAGTGTCCCATTGGTCTTTATCATAGTCATCCTCAATTACATCGTGATCCGTAGGATTGATTAAAGATGTCTCAATTTCATTATCAATCTCATCTTCTACATGATCGTCTATGACTCCTTTGTTGAGATTTTCCATTTCAATTTCTTCCTCTTTACGATCTAAATCAAAGTCTTTAAAGTCTACATCCATTTATTTTAACGAAAAAAGGCGGATAAAGTGAACATGAGCGGAGCGAATCATAGTGGAAATCTTTGATTTTCCAGGGAAAGCACCTTGCATCCGCTTCTCGCTTCAAAGATCTCCTAAGTCTTTTATCTCAGATTTTTTCACCCAAGAATTATGTTTATTATCGTAACCTAACCATTTTACCAAGGCCACATCCCCCCTTGTTTTTAAAACTTTTTCTACCCTGTGGACGCCGTCCATTTTGTCTACAGGTGAGAGTTCTTCTTCATAAAATTTCCTGAGATAGGCTCATTATCTGTGGTGTCCTTAATTTCATACATGGTAGGGTATCCTCTAAAAATCCTTGCTATCTCAAATATTTCTTCTGTAAAATTAGCTTCGTATCCTGTTTCGAAAAAATTCTTGTAGTTACTTACTCTAACTTTTTTTCCAAGCTTATAACGTGGAAGCTCGTATTGTCCAGTCCAATGTCCATACAGAGTTAACCAAACTTGGTCTGGGTTAGACTTGTTCACATCCACAGGTTTCATCAAAATAGTGCTATGTTTTGTATGATTGAAGTTGTAAACAAAGTTATCTAGTACGTCTATCCATGTGTAGGTTCCTTTAGAGTAAAAGTATCTCCACATGATCGTTTTTAAAGTACGGTTGAATCTTTCTACAATATTAGCTTTTCTTTCTGAATGTGTGGAAAAATACTCTACACCATTATTGTCCAACAGACTCTTCACACCTACGTTGTAGGTAGAATTCTTTACCTTCATCAAGTCGGACCATGTCGGGGTATTTTCCAAATCTTGTTTTAAATTGTCTTAGGAGTTCATCCACGCCTTGGGTCATGTTGAGTGTGTCTTTTCTACGTACGGGCATCGCAAATGCATATCGACTTAAGATTTTCACACCTGTCAGGATCCAATTGTAGTTTTTGTTTTCTGCTCTCGATGAGATCTAATTGTATTTGTTCAGCCAAACCACCCACATAGGTTTGCAATGTTTTGTATTTTTTTATGATACGTTTGTATCTCGTGTAAGTGTCTTGGATTTTCAACCAAGCTCTGATTTGTTTTCTGGTGACCAGTAGTCCTTCATCTTTTGCTTTTTGATAGAGTTTTTCCATAGACGTTTACCCTGTCTTTGGGTTGTAGTAGATTCTCCTTAATTCTTGTTCATTGGTGAACGCTTTTAAGTTTTTTTCGAGCTTATTTGGTGGCGCTTCGTATGGATCCATTTATTGTATGTAAATTTCTAGTAAGACAGACCCTATTTCGACTGGTTCGGCTAGAGTAGTGTAGAAAACTCACTTCTGGCACACTTTTTGGCACAATTAGTATAAATTACTATTACGAACAAAAAAAATGCTGAGTGAGCAGCCCTTTTTAATTCAGAATGACTATTTTGAAATTAGTAAAAGCTAGTATTATGCATATTTAATGAGCAAGGTCAAAATTCAAGATGGCAGCTGAAGTAGAAGCTAGTATTATGCATA
Source organism: Phenganax marumi (assembly GCA_025400095.1). NCBI lineage: Eukaryota > Metazoa > Cnidaria > Anthozoa > Malacalcyonacea > Clavulariidae > Phenganax > Phenganax marumi. Next base: position 876 of record JAODVM010065438.1, on the reverse strand, counting down.
TTTAATGAGCAAGGTCAAAATTCAAGATGGCGGCTGAAGTAGAAGCTACTATTACAGACACAATTCTGACACACTTTTCGACCCGATTAGTAGAAGCTACCATTACAGACACAATTCTAGCACACTTTTTGGCACAATTAGTATAAATTACTATTACAGACAATTTAGTAGAAAGAATTCAAATGGTAAAAAATCAATTTTAAAAAACAGAAATTTAGAAGAAAAAACAATGAATCGAGATATGAGTTCAAACACTAAAAAATCAATTTTAAAAAACACAAAATACTTCAGACAAACAATGAATCGAGATATGAGTTCAAACACTAAAAAATCAATTTTAAAAAACACAAAATACTTCAAACAAACAATGAGTCGAGATATGAGTACGAGCGAAGCGAAAAAATCAATTTTTGAATATAAAAAATATTTAAAAAACTACTTTAATAAAAGAGATATGAATACTTCAAACTTAAAATCAGCTTCTCCTTCTATTAGTGGATATTATAGAAAATTGCTTAAAAAATATCCTATTTCTTCTTTCTATACTACAAACAAGAAAAATAGAAAAAAAGTTCCTATTCGAGAAGTTGCTACAAAAACAACAAAGGAGAAAGATAATTCGGTTGATTGAATGTACAACGCGTTAAATAATTTTTACGATAAGTTAGTAGGTAAGATTTTTATAATTTTGCCTGGCGCAAACAACAATATAAGCATCAGTTTGTGGATACACCACGTAAATTTATTATTGCAAATTTAAAAAAATTGTAAATCATATTGTAAATTTATAATTTATTATTGTTTGCTTGCCTTATATGGGTCCAGCTTCATATAAAATCACTAGAATTTTAAAAGAAGTTGGAATACGGGTTTGCC
>JAODVM010065327.1:0-17531 GCA_025400095.1 Phenganax marumi | reverse complement strand
TTTTGTCGTGGTGACAAACTTAAATATGGCCTTAAGAAACATATTAACCATGGTGAATGGTTTAATTACCTAGTTCTAAAACATTCAATAAGATTCTTCTAATATCTCAATCTTATTGAGTGTTTTAAACAGTTCTTTTTAGAACTAGGTAATTAAACCGTTCACCATGGTTAATATGTTTCTTAAGACCATATTTAATGTAGTTTTACCATTACTGCCGCGCAGATAACATGAACCAACCGCGGTCTCGGTTGAATCAGGCAGGATCTCGGTTTCCATCAGAGTCAAATCTCAAAATGTTTTGAAAGCAAGTTACGAAGCGAGATCTTGGTTTTGCCAGGCTAGCCCGGCTCATATCAACAAGGTCTTAAAGGCCCTTTTACACGGGCGATTTTTTCTGGGACTTCGTGCTTAAGCCTGGTTTCCATATAGTCGTAAGCGTCGTAAAGATGGAGCCACGATATCTCTCAACGGTCAAAGTATTTTATCTTCTTGGAGTATATCTCATAGAAAACATACTATTTGTCAACTAATAATTGCTTTGCTAGTAATTTGCTTTAAAATACTTTCTTTCGGATGTTGGGAAAGTTCGCGACTCTATCTTTACGACGTTTACGACTATAGGGAAACCAGGCTTTGGAGAACTGGCGAATGTATTTGGTCCAACAATTTTGCTGAAGCACTCGCCAGTCAACCTACTCGATCGCATACGCTAAAACGAGTAGAGAAAAAGCGCAGCAAAAAATTACGCAAGAAAACGGGCCTTTAGCTTAGGAGAAATTAAAATTCGGGGCGCTATCATCAAACTATGGTCATGAATAAACTTTCTTCCTGATCTCTTTACTAACTTTAATCCTAATCCGAAAGGTATATTGACGAACGCAACATGCATGTAGAACCAATATTTAGTATATTTCGATATCTTAAAGTATTTCGATATCTTAAATCTAGTCAAATGCAATATTGGACTTTTTTCGCTGTACAATGATGTCGGACACTGTTGCATTGATGTTAGATCAAGTTTGGCTTCTTTCAAAATGTTCTTTCAACATCGGTCCAACATTGTTGCATAAATTTCTCTAAGCACAGCGGAGGCAGTTTCCAGAGTCATAATAATGCTGAAACGTTACTGTAGTATCAGTAATGCTGTATTTCAGTTTGTAAACAATATTTTCAGCATAAAGTGAACCCAATATTCATGGTCGCGTCGTTGAGCTCGCGTCGTAGAATCTTAAGGTCCCTAAAGCTTTCAGCAGAGTAGTTGACGATCTCTTCGTATGAGGAATTCAAGTCCGCGCTGAGAATGGAATCCATGCACAATCTCATTAAGTGAAAGGCGCTTCTCCTAGTAAGAACAGATGTGAAACTTGCCTGCGATGGGAAAAGAAAGATGGACAGTTTCTTTGGACACGATAGCTTCTTTCACTTCATTCAAAGATTCTTTGGGGGTTTCGTATCGTATGTCGGAGACGCCATGGCCTTTACTGCAGTTTCCACAACATTTGTCGATCATTTTTGTGATGAGGTGTGGAAATATTCCTGTGGGATCTTCGCTGTTCTCATTCATCTCTACGAACGGCTTCACGTAGTACCAGTTTGTGGTGATGATCGAAGGACAAGCGCATTTTGCTAGTGAAACGAAGACAACAGAAAATTAGCAAAATACTTTAGATCCATGGATTTTTGTTTTGCAACTTGGGCTTATATATACTGTCTGTTCAGCAAAAAGATTATTTGATTTATAACTAGTTTGTGGTGATATTTGGCAGCACAATGGCTCTGTACTAGTTGAAAAGAACATAAGGATATCGGATTAATACTGGATCAATATAGGTTATCAAAAATGTGGCACTAGAGTTTGTCCATGTTGGATGCCTAGATGTATATGTTTAGTAAAATATTATATGAACTACAATCGTTTTGTAGCTGTATTTGGAGGCCGTGAAAAAAGGCAAGCACTACTTCAACCGGAGAAAAATCATATTATCTTACGTATCACTTCCAAGTGGACTGTCGATATATCTTCTCCCCTACTATTGTTTGCTATACACATGTAGTCACCAGTATCGTTAGGGTATCGCAGGCTCGGAATGGTCAGCGTGCCATTGTTGTCATCGATTGCGTCAACTGGTAGTGGCTTACCGTCTTGTCGTTTCCAGTACCTTCGAGGACGCGGATAACCGTAGACTTGACAATGAAATGTAAACAGTTCGGTTGCTTTTGCGGAGTACTCGGTCACGTCTCTATCGCACGCTTTTTCACCAAGACACGTTATCATAGGAGCCACTGTGAATAGATCATCAAAAATCTACATACGTAATATAATTGCCTTACGTTGCATGCAATGTATTGCGTTTCGTTGCATTGTATTGTATTGCAATGTATTTCTTGTATTGTATAGTTTTGTGTTGTGTTGTATTGTATGGTATTGCATTCCGTTCTATTGCATTGCGTTATATGTACACCATTTATCCATCTATATATCTATCTGTCTGTTCGTCTGTCTGTCTGCATTGTGTTGTATCGTATTGTTTTGCGTTGCTTTACATCATAACACTGTGTCGCTTATTTATCAAACAGGTATCACTAATCTTGTATCCAACCTGAATCTTTGTTGATCTTGTAACGCGCTCGAAACCCAGATGCGGTTTCACTATCATCGGAACGAAACCTAACATGGAGCTCATTACATGTCGAGTTGATAACAGGTGGCTTGAATTTACCACAATATCCATCATCTCTATCCCCTAAGTTCGCGGAAGTGCTCGAAGTTCCCGTGCATCTTTCCCTGATCGTGACAAAATCGTAGCTATCGCATCTCTTGCTTTCTTCTAAGGCGAATGAATCAAATCTGAGGGTCACTTTTGATTTAGTGGGTCCAACAATAACCCATGTGCAATCCAATTCTGTCGGGTAGTTTTCTCCATGTTTGTAACCAGGGCTTTCAATTATGCCTTCGGTATCCATAAGTTGTATGACTCCGTTGCACGCTATAGGGAAAAATAATGGAGTGAAGTCGTATACTTGTAGTATGAATGACACTTATGGATGCACTTGTATCGTATTGTTGGGCTTTATGTTGTAACCTATCACTCCATTATTCATGCTATAAACACAAAATATCATAGATTGTATTTAAAAGTATATTTCAGTTGTGGACTAGTGTTATATATTACCGTGTTGTTGAATACTATAGTATTTGATGTTAGACTCTAGAGTTCAAGTGTAGTTTATGAGTCCTTTGATAATTCTTGTTAAACCTAACCACTATCAGTTTATTGGTATAAGGATTGAAATACGTCTGTTGCAATGGTTGTCATTTACGATAAACTTTAAAAACAAAGTTTTCGTGAAGCAATCATATTTGCTACAGATTTGCAAAAGAGATTTTAATCTCTAAGATTTAAAAATCTTTGCTTTGCGTTAGTGTATTAAGTAAATCGTTGGGAAAATTTTGAAAACTTTGCGCTTTTACAGTGTCCTTTTGGTGACGAGAGTGTTCTCGAGACGTATACTGGTTTATATTATGTATTGCAAAATGCTAGAACAGGTGTTTCAAACAATATTGTCAAACAAATATAGCTTAATATATACTGTATTTACTGAGCAATAGGCTATAACACCGCCATTTTCCCCTATGATTGTATAAGCAAGGACGTACAGCTTCTGTTGTCAGACTTTTGTTAACGGTTAGGTTAACGGTCGCTCAGTATAATCAGGTGTTTTTAAACCAAAATTGCCTGTCTTGTTTTATGAGCGCTTTGCCTGCTAACTAATCAGTCGCGAAGCAACAGTACTCACCTGCCGCTTGTCTTAGCTTCGAGCTCGATAGCTACAATAAGAAAGACAATTTTTAGTATAAAAATAGCATTGAGATGCACAGAAGGCAAATGTATGGATGCGTTGACTCCCTAGCCTATAAAAAATATAAAAATATAACGGTACTTACCAAGGTTGCCAACGATAAGATCGTTCGAATCATCAAGGACATCTGTTGAAAGATTCCCAAATGCCCTTACGTTTCGTTATTATTTTGTCTGATTTAATCAAGAGTGTACTTTTTATGGCCAAACATGCAAACTGTACTTTTAAATTTGCGAGGTATAACTGCAGAACTGAGCTACGCAGTCAGTATACGACTTCGAGAAGCACATTTAACCGTCGTTAAAAATTAATTTGTGCAGCGCAATACCAGTGGCCGCAAAATGTATTTATCCGCTCCTCAACCAATCAAAATCGTGCTAGCTGTTTCTTGTTGCTCATAGCTACAAACCTAATACAACAACACACAGTATTTATTTTATTGCAATTTATAGTAAACTATACCAGTGAGAATACTCCTTCAAATTGTTCTTATTTCGCCACGAGTCATCAATTCTTTCTATTTCAGCAGATTCTTCAAAACTTGTACTTTGACAAATTCCCTTTTGTCAAATCATCATCACTTTCTTCTTTCAGTTTCGCTTCAGTTTGTTGTCTCTTCGTTTCTTCCCGTTTTTTCTTTGCCCTTTTGTGGTTTTAAGCTCTCTCAGTCCACTTAACGGCTTTCTCTCGTTCTTTCGCAAATGAGTTTATTTCTTTCAAGTGTTTACGTTTCGTCCGTTCTATATTTCTATTCATTTTATCGTGAGTATATAGAGTTTGGTGGTGTATGAAACTTTACAGAAGCCTGTCGCGAATCGAATCTTCTATCTGCTGAATTGAATTTGTGACTTGTCATCTTTTAATGTTATACCTCGATTGTATCGTGCATTTTTCTTGACACCAAGTCTGTGTTCCGAAGAATTTTGTATAACAGCCATATATAGCGCACAGTAAAACAATCTTTTATTACTGAGATCGTGCGTTTTGTGCAAAGAGCTAGTCCATGCATTATATGAATACAGACGTCTATACATTTTTAAAGTCTAGATCAGGAAAAGTTGTGAAAATTAGAATTGTGGCTTAGTTATCTGTGTGTTTATGAAAATACGTTTTGTAGAAACGAAGATAGTTCATGTGTGTGATAAGATATTTAAAAGTTCGCTTATTACTTTTCAATTTCAGATCAAAAAATGCGAAGAACAGACGATGTTTTGCAATGGAAGTTCAGCTGGCCGCGGTGGAAGGTAAAAATGCTAGCAACAGTATCAAACACAACATTAGTCGGGCTCCGTTATTTTATAAACTCTCACTTCTCTTATATTAGCCAATATTTCGCTTGCAATTTCCGCGACATGCATGAAATGGCCACGCATTGACCCACAACTGTTTTCGGAGTTTTCTTACCATATCTACAATGATTTTGAGAGAGATTATAATCAGCTTCAAAACAAGATCCCCTTCCCATACATGGAGATTCTTTTAAGACTGGGTGGTTGATACTTTTTGTTGAATTGGGGAACTTATACAAGACACTCGGAGATACTTCCACAGAACATCCATCCATCCTAGCACTTCCCACAAGAAGATGAAATTGCATTACTAAACATTAATGCGATCGCTACTCTTCAAGCTTCGTGAAACGAAGTACATAGTTAAACTTGTCCTTTCATCCTGAGAATTACAATTTTAATATTTAAATGTTTTAATAAAATGGCGGCGAATGAAAAATGCGACCTAGTGTCTGTGCGTGCATATTATTAAATTCTATACTTCAACTGTTACGTCATATGGAAGCTCCAGATTTGCAACAGTGGTCAAAAGAATTTGGAGGGGTGGAGTTTTTGAAGTGCCACTTTTTGTGTGCCACAAGATTTCCCGCAAAATGTTACAAGTAATGTTGGTTTACCGCGCTATAATTCTGTATACATTTATCTTCCAAACACATCTAGCAGTTTTACTAGGTTTGCTTAAATGTATTATTGTAGAATGAAGCGCTGCACCGTAAACGTATTTTTAAAAATCTGCATGCAAATTGCGTTTTCGAAATCTTTTCAAATGAACTAGCCAAGTATTTTTATTCACTTACAGCATAAAACTGGCACTGACAGACTGTTTACTTTTTGTATAAACCTATATATTTGATCTAGATGTAGTCTAGAATGATGCACGTTCAGCTCTTGTTAAAAAGAAAGGTAAAATTTTGTAACAAAATCTTGAACTTATAGTCTACATTTGGCAGTCTATTTTTAATGCTGCGCTATAGGTTTATAGAGAGACTTCGTTTTCGGTTCTTCTGTTTGTGTTCATTGCGCACGTTCACACGATACACTCTCAAGCAAAAATGCCTATATTTATTTACTATAGTTTTTATTCGTCCGGTGAGAGTCCACAAGGTCTTCTAAATTCCTGCTCACGTTCATGGAACCATTTGTTAGCAACTGAAAATATAATAGGAATATAGTTGAAATTTGGTAATGCGTAGCCTGCGAAGCAGTCGCTTTATTTTGGTATAACTCATTATAACGCACGAAAAAAGAAACAGGACTAGAAAATGAGGGCGGAAGGAAATAGGGGGGGGGAGTCCACTTTCTATAAGTTATACTATGCAATGAATTTTATATAGCCAATGTTAGTAACACCTTATGATTACAGTCAAACCTCTACTAAGCAAACACCTTTGAGACCTGGCTGAGGTGTCCGCTGAAAAGAGGTGTTCGCTTGAAAAGAGTTTATGATAATAGTATTTTATTGATAGAAGGAGCGATTGGGACCTGAGATATGTGTCCGTCTAAAAGAGGTGTCCGCTTAAGAGAGATCTGGCTGTATTTGCTCTATAATTATATAATGGACACCAAGGAAGTAATGTCATAAAATATTGAACGAGCGACGAACGTATTAACTTTAAATATAAATAAGAGAAGGTGTAAAAAGTGAGACGAAATGACATTATACCATAGCTTACCCCATTTTGTGCCCGAAATAATCGGGCATCCAGCATGTCTCGTTCTGAAATCGCCATCCCCTGATCTCATTAGGTTATGCCAGAAGACTAGATCACCCTGTAAGATTAATATGGACAGACTGCCTCACTACCTTAGTGGGAGCGAAGACCGCGGCTGTGTGTAAAAGCTTTTCGATGAAATAACTTCAACTAACAACCATAAACATTCTAATTTAGCTATCCTCAAAGAACAAACCTAAATACTCAGACATCGTCGTACCTATACGAACTTTCTATTACTCATATAAACCGCTTCAAGAATTAACTCTTGTTCCAGCAATTTTGTTTTATTCCAGTTAAACGTTTGCTTTGGTTGTAGTATATACATAGTACAGTGCAGTTTAAAATTTCAGAAATTTTGCATCAGAAGTCCTATGAAATTCAGCCAATCGGCATGTTGCATTATATCTCTCTATCTATATATCTAGGATATAGAAACTGTTAATGTGTTTGTCTGTAAATGCGTTTATATAAGCAGTGTATCCCCGCATAGAAGGACAAGTATATATATCTATACAGATCTCTCGACAAATTCAATTTTTCTTGTGTACGAGGAACACATTTTCCCTGACAATTTTTTTGCGATTTCACTTGATCATGTGCACGCATGACCAAGTTTTCTTTGACAAGTTTCTTGGCGAGTTCACATGCTCGTGTGTACGAAGAGCAAGGTTCCCCTGACAGCTGGAGCGGACTATGCTTGTCGAACTGTCTTTGCACGAACAAGGTTCCATGCGTTATATATCGATGGAAAACCTTGGCCGGTTTGTCAGATGCACACGAACAACTATACCTTGTCAAAGAGAATTTGCTCGTCTATGCGAGAATTCGAGAAGAAGTCCTTGGAATTTTGGTGAAACTTTCATTTCTATAAGACCTAACTTGTGTAAATATTGGTAAGAGATGTCACTGACAATACGGCTGCCACAAGTTAGGTAAACAATCTTCTAGAAACCGCAAGAAGTTGATTTGCTTGATGATATTTTATACACCGCAAAGTTTAGTAGTTTCTTGGCTAATCTTTTACATGTAGATAAAACATTTAGGTCTTTTTGCTAGAAACCGCGAACTCTTAATTTGAAAGCACTAGAATCTTATATTCTGAATATATGTATGCCGCAAAATTTTCCATATCATTTTAGTGGAAAGTTTACCTCCGAAGGTGTAAGACGAGCTCCTACGTAAGGGAAAACCGTAGCGCCACCTGCTTCAACTTGATTCATCTATAAAAAAAATTGGAATAAAATAATTTGAAGTAATGAACCAGAAGACAGGCAAAGCATGGTAAGGTAGGATGAGTGTATGTATTCTACATACTTTCCATATACGTTTTAGTGCATGCTATATGTCTTTCAGCTAGTTTATTAGCTTGCCAAGCTTACTTTTTCTATAAAATTACATGTGCATGCACGCAAGCACATACGCTCAGTTTTTAAAGTACTATTTGAAATGCAAGAGCTGACGGTTGTTTTGTCACACGAGTGATAAAATACCCGCAGAACTTGTTTTAGAACTGATAAAACATGTTCTGCGAGTGTTTTGAACAGCTTCAAAAACGAACGACGTTCTTTATGTAGTTTTTTTTAAAATCGATGTTGTTTCAGTATCCTCAAAACTTGGGGCTAAATTTTGATGAAATGTTTTTCTTGTATTGTAAAAACACTGTCCGCAATACCGGTTTTTTATTAACGTACGTATAAAAGCGCCGTTGCAATCCTGTTTCCGTCTCCGAAACTTTTTATCAACTTTAATTCGTGTTCCTGGAAGATAAAGTAGACAAAAATATAAATGAACGAATTTTTTAAAAGCTATATGCGTTGCTAAGATACAAAATAATTCATAGCAGATGAAGTACTTGCATGCATTAAAGTAAGAATTCTGTCTTAAAATTCGCTGTTATATGCAGGAAAAATAATTATGTACCAAATTAGCATAATCAGCGCTCAAACTTTAAGAAAGCCCAATCAATAGCAGTTTTATTGATGCGCTAAAGGTTGTAGTGGACAGTCCATAAAATTTTGTGTTTAACATGAAGTGTATATATTATAGCAAATGCGATGTATGAGTATAGTTTTATATGATAACTTACTTTAGCAGCGCGGGCTTTCTCAAGGTTTATCTGTGGCAAATAAAGAAATACTCCAATTAATGCGCGGTAATTATACGATTAAACTTTAACCAAATCCATCAACATATAGTCTAAGTAGAAAGAAATTTATTTTACAAACCCTGGAAAAGTCAAAATGTGGATCGTATTGGCCTGCCATGCCATAATTCTGCACCTAAGCATAAAAAGTAGTAAACTGTAAAATGAAAAGGCGACATGTGCCCCTTTTTAGTAGAAATAAGATCTTGGCAACATTCTGAACAAGCTCAGTTCGTTACAAGCGAATGAAATCCTTGGCTTATCGGATGAAATCGAAAGAAATCCATTTATCTTTAATGATCGAGTCCAAATCTAAGTTTTCCCACAATCGGAAATCATACAAATAGATACCAGGCTTTCGATGGTTGCTGTGACAGTTCAACATGTGATGTACGAGTCTAACCTGTAGTCCTTCAGCAGTCGCTACGCTCAGCTGGGTAACCGCTGCCAATCGTGCGTTGATTTTTGCTACGGTCTCGCCATCCTCATCATACAACCAAGAACTAGAAAATCAATTAGGAGAATCGTAAATTTTGCCCCTTTTCACGACTCATGTTGAGTTCTGTTAGTTATTCTAAAATATAAGGCTTGCGAGTTAAGCTACTTTTGTTCTACTTTCAACGACCAAAAGCGCTCGGGTGACTGACTGCATGCTTTCGATATTTGATCATCACTGTCGTTTTGGTGCTGTGCTGATTCAAAATCAACAACTTACAATTCACTTATTCTGTAACTCGCGAATTCAATTTTTCCTGTCGTTGGGTTATGAACAGTCGCCCTGGACAGCTAGAAATAAAGTATGTTTGTTAGGATAAAAATCCAGTGCATACTGTAGTAGCGAAGGCACCACTGGTTTTAAAATCCAATTGGAAATCCGGTGTTGTTTACAAAGGATTGTTTTCCTCACCTGCGGACCTGAGATTTGTTTGAGATCTTCAATTTCTTTCTTGCTTGCAAACTCTCGGAATATGTATATCGGTGGCTTCTCAAACACTCTCTCCATCTTGGCTGGTTTTATTCTTAAAAGTGGATCTTTATTAAACCAGGAGCACTTAAGGACATTGTCGTCTTGCTTTTCCTGAAAATGAAACGAACAATGGACCTTTAACCTTATAGACAAAATTTGAAAAAATTTCGAACTAGGAAAATCTTTACCACAGCCTGAGAGAGCATCCTAAATTTAGTAAAACTGCCAAGTTTGGTTGCGAAATGCTGTAAAATAACGAAAATATAGCCGTGCAAAAGTGGCAAATTTTGTATATTTTTCTATTACGTGCGGGAAATGGATAACCCCGTTCGAGAAAATGGGTATTTATTTCTCGCACGTAATAGAAAATATACAAAATTTGCCATCTTTGCACGGCTATATTTTCGTTATTTTACAACATTTTGCAACCAAACTTGGCAGTTTTACTAAATTCAGCATGCTCTTTCAGGCTGTGGTAAAAGATTTTCCTAGTCTGAATTTTTTTCAAATTTTGTCTATAAGGTTAAAGGTCCATTAAGAAAGACGAAAGGAGATATTTGGGTCGAAATGCCTTTCTAGTGATACCTCATAGGTGAGCATTTCATCGCCTCGGCACAGACGTCTATAATTCTTCCTCTCTATTGGCCAATCAAAGTTTCTATAGTCATATCTTTTTCTTTCATGTGGTTTCAGTTTGATTTTCTCTCTTTCATCGTTTGGTTTCTCTACATTGTCGCTGCCGTCGCCCATTTGTCGTTCCTTCTCTCGCGTTAGATAAATCAGATTGGCTCTTGCTCGCTTGTGATCAGGCTCTGGAAAAGATAAAGATTTTAGCTACTTCATGATAGATATTTGCATAAAACAGAAATGAAATGTACAGTTGAGTGCTGGTTGGACTGGGAAGTGTTTCCAAAACAAAGGTTCTGCGGCGAGTTCTCGAAATTGAACTTTCTACTGTATCACAAACTCTATTACGGAAACATTTCCTAGTGTATCAAGGCCTTTAAGCTTAGCCAATTCTTTGAGTTCATGACCCCATTCTTGAGGCTGCCGTTGGATGACACTTACCTAGTCTAAGCCAATCCACTGTGTAGTTTACTGCTTGCTCAATGTTCCCTAACTAAACCAAAAAAGTTGAAATAAGCTCGAACTGTTCAAAAAAGATTAGAGGATTCCACGAAAAGGTAGCGTAAAAGCTTTTTCGAAAACACGGAGAACAAAACAAAGACACGGGAATTGTTTTCCCTTTTATTTTGCATTTCTAAAAGGTGCTCATCTACCTTGAATTCCACCCAACTCAAATGATCCAATATATCGCTAAGTTTCACATCGTCTTTGTAAGTCGTCCCGTTCATTTGTCTCATTGCTTCTTCCATCCAAATCTTCGTATTGTAATACTTCTCTTGACGATAAGAGTCCCTCCCAATTGTATAAGTGTCTGCCACCCCCAGTTGAAGCTCATCTGTAGGTTCATCACGCAGTCCAGCAGAGATATAAGACGGGGGGAGGTGGTACGTTTCTTGTATGCGAGCAATTGCTTTGAGAGCGCCGTCCAAATCAACTTCCGAAGGGAGAAGGTCGTCGTAGTTTCTTAGTCGTCCCAAGATTATATCTAGATTAGTTATAAGGTGCTCAGCATAGAAAATGGCAGGTTTTAATGTCCAACTAACTCAATAGATTAATTTAATGATGGATAATGATTGATTATAATGATAATCAAAATTGGAATCAATCATTGATTCAACGATTGATTCCAGCTACAAGCTATAGTTTGAGCTAGGCAAGAAGAACGAAATCCATTCCAACAAGTGGAAAGAAACATGTTGGAAAATTAGTAAAATTGCGAAGGGTCGTTTTGAGCCCAAAAAGGTTGAAATTTCCATCGGTAATACTAAAATATACAACATTTGCGAATCTTATAGGACTATGGTTTCTACTCTTTACTCTGACATTTTGCAAACAAGCTTTGGAATTCTACTAACTTCATCGTTTTTTCAAGCTATGGCATTTTCTTCTTGCCTTGGTCAAATTTACTCTATGTCTGAAATTATCCACTGATTATGCTCTTTGTAATGTTTGAATAATTGAGTGATTTTGTGATCTTTACCTATTTATTGATGTTTGTCATGATTGATGCATGATCAAGTTATTATATTGGTTATGTAAGCTTGATAATTTGTTTAAATTATGCCTTTTATAATAAATTAATTGATCTATTAGTTAATTAATCTAATAATATATTGCTAGTTCATGATTAAACTTAATATTAATAACTTTCATTTATAATCTCTTGGCAGCCCCGCATTCTTTATGTCGAAGAGTCGGCTTCCTCGCAACACTAATCCAAAGTTAACTGCTCCAGTTTGTTTTTCAGATGAAATTTATTTTTCATATGACTTAGGTTTGTTCATCTGAAAAACTATGGCCTATATCCAATTTGCACTTTTTCACTCTCATGTGTAACCGCAATGCGATACGGCCTTGTCCAAAAGGCTAACACAATTTTACAAGCGTGCATCATTGCATGCATTTATTTGCATAATGATCAATTGAGAATTATTAGTATTATGGTAATTTGATATTGCTACTGTACAGTTATACAAAGACAATTACGTGAAGCCATTTAAATGACTTCCCAAAAATATTCATACTCAGTTATAATTGAATTTAAAAATTTTCCAAAACCTTGGTCTTTTTTTATAAGTATTTCGCCTTTTCAATTCTCCGTGTGGTGTATGTAAAAGAGCACATTTACTTACAAATGTACTGAAAATTGCTGGAGCGCAGTTGTTCGATCGCATCCGTAATGCACTGTGTAACATACACTAGGTGATAAATCCATACTAAGCTCGCTAGAGTATAACTGATAACCAAACGGACTAAAGCAACATACATGCTACAACATGCGCATGTTACGCTCGTAACGTGTTTTGTATTTCACCATTATTTTTGAGGTTAAGTCAGTCAATGGTCCTTGTAAATAATTATGCTACTATATAAATATTTTAGCAATGGTAAGATTAAAGTATATTGCATGGAATTTCACAAAATACCTTGTTGGCCATCCATTTTTTCTTTAATTTGTCGCCATTGTCCGACGAATCGTTTTAGCATTAAATAAGCGCGGATAGGATTTGAAGCGTAGTCCTTAAGCGTCGTACTTGCGTCTTCCTTTAACTGTCTTGCCGTGGCAATAAGTTTTGAAAACTCTCGCAAATCATTTAGCTTTGTTTCCTCGGACACAATGTACTCTTGCAATGCCTGGTGTAATTCTAATTCGACCGACGCAAGTTTCGCCATATGATTATATGCTGTGAAAATATCACGGCATATTACCCCGTTCTGTGAAATACATAATGTACCGACTAAGAGGATATAATGTAGTAACTTCATTGTCGCTATATCTTAATGTACGTTCTGCCTAAATTTCAGGTAGCTAGACCTCAATATTGCAAAACAGGTTTGACACAACCTCGTCGGACGTTAGCTTTGCAAGTCTGTGTAAGAACTGAGAAGTGAGAACAATAAACAATTTGTTTCTGTTCTCTATATCGGCTTTCATGCGATCACTCCGTGACGTAACATAAAGAGTTTATTTTTGACCATCTTCCAGTAATTTGATGCTCCCAAATGTAGCAATTTTCAATTTAATTGCTGAAAATTATTCAAGTGTAATTCACTGATTTGCTCTTGATCGTTCGAAATGTAGCAATTTTCAGTGTAATTGGTGAAAATTATTCAAGTGTAATTCACTGGTTTGCTCTTGATAGTTCCAAGTCTCTAGATGCAACCGGGCAACTTCAGATTTTTCAAACCATTCAATGGCTATTCGTATTTTCGAGTTTTGAGCAATTCATACTACTCAATAGTTTGGATAGCTTTTAACTAGATCACCTGTCGACTTGAAAGTTGCGATTTTAAGATTACTTACGAGTAGAAAGTTCAAAAATAAAAGTCTTCTTTCACTTTTGTGGGTTAAAAATGTCCATTATAGTTAGAAATGCCAAATGATATCTTTGATATGAATAATCTATATATATGTTTAGTACAAAATATTGGATGAGAAAATCTAGTGCGATCTCCAAACATCGAATCAAAGACGGTTCTTTGTAATTCAAAGTTGATAGAGAGCTTTTTTAGAAAGGAAACGTCTTTGAAGCGTATTTTCTTGATTAAAACGCGTTGCCAGGATATTGAAATGATCATTTAGGAATGCTATGCCTGAAATCACGAACTCTTTCATAGACAGCTGAGCCCCAGCCTACACACAGAGCATGCGTTTTGGTTAATTGAATTCGTCTTTTAAACGTTATTCACTACAATGGCATGGAACACTTTAATTTACAACACTGATGCATATACAGCGTAAAGTTTACGTCTTTAAAAGCCCCGCATAAACGAGCACTTTCCTTGTGAAAATTTTCCTTGACAAGGAGGCTTTTTCAAAAGCTATTTGCGTCAGCAGTGTTTCCGCTTTGTGTATGTGTAGGGTCATGAAGGAAACTTGCTGGTCTTGCACACGAGCAGTTAGACTCGTCCAGGAGTACATCAATAAAACGGAAAAATTGCTCGTTTGTTCAGGGCTTTTACCTGCTTCATATGACCGAATCACTCCTGGCAACTATAGTTAAAGTAATTACATGAACTGGACTAGCAAACCGAATGTCATGGGTTCGAATTTTATTAATTTAACCAATGACCTACAAAACCGAACGTTATCATTTTATTTTAATGCAATATTGTATAAAATGTATAATATGTATAATTGCATAAAATGTATAATTGCATAAAATGTGTAATTGCATGAATATGTATATGTATAAAATATCTTTTAGATGACAGCATTCAAGGTTTGTCGCAAATGCTAAACATGAAACTTAATGTTAATATTTTGCTTAAATGTGGTTTTGTACCAAATGATCTATAAGAATCTTTAACGTGATAAAATTCAAGGTTTAATCGTAAATGTAGCCTTCGGAAGGTTAGTCTTTTCTCAGTTGAAGTGCCATGAAAAATCTAGCAGGCATAAGACTGCGTTTACTCTTGTCATATCACTTTTCAACACTCGGCCAATGAAATAAAATAAAGATGACAAAATTTTAAATGACACTAAATTGGAGCTAAAAAACTTCTCTTGTATTTGATAAATAATTCAAATTTCATATATTTTAATCTTTTTCCTATTATAATAAAGTCTAAGAGTATATAATACCTAAACGTAGCTACAAACTTCATGTTTCGCATGACGAGCAATGTTTCCTCAACAAATTTTATATGCTTGTGTGTATGACGGAAATTGAGACGTTTTTCCTTGACAAGGCGCCTTGTTCGAAAGCTAGTGTACAAAGAACAGATTGTCCTTGCCAAGGAAAGCTTGTTCGTCGTACACACGAGCAAGTAAAGTCGCGAAAGAAGTTAATGCCAAGGAAAAATTCCTCGTCTGTGCGGGACTTCAGTCTTCTTGGGAAAATTATAAGATGGTTGAAGGCCACCTGTCTGGAACGTTAGATCAATAATTTACTCGTACTAATCCATGTAATTATACGCAGGCATGCCCGAATGTTTTTTTTACGCTTGCGAAAAACAGTCCATGTAGCTATTTCATCTAAAACAATCGAGACTGCACACGAATATGAAATTTAAAACGCTTTCTTTGTTTCTCTTGTAAAATCTTACTCAATTTATTTCGTTTCACGAATATATACAGCCATTGAAGTTTTCAATTCATATTGACATTTCTCCCATTCATATTGACATTTCTTCCACTTGATGTGAAAACATATCAATCATTTCTCTTTAATTATATTCATCCGTATATTTTTTTCATGCTGACTTCAAAAATATTTCTTGTATGAATTGTGTGATCCTAATTTCAAAAGTCAGTTCGCGTATTGTCTAAGTGCGAAGAACACCTCAAACTTTGAAAGAGAAACAAGAAAAGCATATTTTGAATATCAGTAGCAATAAACGCCAAAGCTTAAATAATTTTGCCATTAACTTAACGTTTTTAACTTTTTTCACGTAGGTGATGCGAGTATATGTACGTTTTACAGAGCAATTTAAGTTCAGTTGAAAACTTTTTTTAATATTTAACTAATCGCTCGTATTAAATATTGTTTTAATATTTTTTAGTGGTTTCATGCTGTCGTACTAATAAACTCTGGAAAATTATCATCTGTCTTCTATACTCATGTTATAGCTAAGCATTAACATGTAGCTGCTAGTCGATTGGTCGCAAACGATTGAAAACTTAAAAGGTTAGTTAAAATTTCACTTTGAAAGAATTAATGTAAATTAACTTTTGCCTGACTTATACATATTCTTCTCATATATACTGTGTTAAAATAAATATTCTTATAAATAACACCACATTTTATGCGAAATTCAGCAACGTACTTCGCCTGCTGGGCTGCATCTCTTGAGCCCTGCGCAGACGAGCAATTTTCACTTGACAAGTTTTCCTTGATGAACTTTATATGCCCGTGTGTAAGATGAAAATTGGTGAGTTTTTCCTTGACAAGGATCCTTGTTCGAAAGCTAATCATGCCTGCTTTTCAGCAAGGAATAAGTTGCAAATGTGAACGGCCATCAATAAAATTTGTTCTTCGGGCAAGTAGAACTTGTCAAGGTAAATTGCTCTTCTGCATACGGGGCTATAAGTCGTCATGAAGATATTGGCGAGCTCAAGGCTGTTTTGTCCATTGTGCATGCACTGACATTATCCAGCTTTACAAACAAGACGTTACATGCAGAAATGGTTTACACTGGGGAAACACAAGACATTAGACAAACTGTCAGTAAATCTTAGTTGCAGATATTCTAAAATGGTTAAGCAAATGTACAATAACCGGCGAAGTCTGTGTGTCGTAAGATTGTGGTAAAGTTGTTTCATTTCCATTGTATCTGGCCCGATCTTTTGCTGATTTAGGTTCTAACACCGTATTTTTCAATATTTTCACTGGCGTTATCATTCTACTTCAATAAACCGTCCTAACAACCCCGCCTGCTTTATTGTGGGGAAACAATATTTCTAATGTTTGCACGTTGAATTCGTTTTTGATAAGCAACTTCAGGGTGGCACATACTATGAATTTGCATTCAAAAGGCGTTCGTTAATAGGCGCTCGCAGACAAAAAGGCCAATCAGTTGAAAGAAAGATGGTTTAGGCTTGTTGAATCTGTCCTAATTGCGGCATTTTGGTTTCTAAAAACTATATGTAGTTTTAAACTCCAATCAAAGTTTGTTTTTGCATAGGATGTATGAAAGCTGAGATCGATGAAGTTCTTGCCCTTTGTTAGCGGATTTATCATATCGGTAAAGAAAAATATTAGTTTTTAGATCAACATTTCATTCTGCGTACGTGTTACCAACGATTTCAAAATTTATAGTTTTCGCTTTCATTTCAGATTGCCTGGGCTAGTACAAGTTCTCGGAGTCAAAATGGTATGTACTATGTAGTGTACTACCATAGTACCATAGGCCTAGGTCAAACGTCGCTCTTTTCATGCGCCGAACCTAATGCAAATGAGCTCAGACAAAGACTTTAGGTCATT
>JAODVM010065216.1:0-17534 GCA_025400095.1 Phenganax marumi | reverse complement strand
TCTATATTGATTTTCGTTCATCATCATGGACCATCTCAACAATTTTCAGAGTTTGTGTTCTTGTTTTGGCAACCTATAGATAGACCAGGATTAAACAAAAACAGTAAGTCTAAAAAGTTTAAGAGTAAACACGGCCGAAATGCTGGAATAAATGCTGTGACTTTGCAAAACTGTTCCCGTGTGAACGAGGCAGAAGCACAATATTGAAGTCAAGTGGCCATAACTGTAAAAACCATCAACTGTAAGAATAATCTCGTAATCAAAACCGGAAATGATTCCAAAAAATCAACATTCTAAGTAATGGTATTTAAATATCCTCCAGTTTCAAAATGGCGCGCGTCTTGATGTCACTGACATATATACATCTGGACTGCTTGCTCCTATACTTTTTGACTTGACCCTTGCGTGGTCAATTAAAAGTCACGAAGGCTGACGAATATGAGAGTATTTCGACATCGCAGGCTCTTAAATAAAGTCATCAATATAGGTCAGCAGCTGACTTCATGAGCAAACACTCTCATACTTTCGGCCATCTTGGACCACGCTTTTTGACGCCAAGCCAGCTGTCCAGATGTATATATGTCAGCGGTCACTACACATTCTAATTCATTTCATAATCATCCAATATAGCTTAGTGGAGCCTACAGATTCTCCACTACGCTTACGAGTCTTGTTTCAAAGGTGTAAACTTTACTATTCGCTGCTGCAGGAATTGGTTTATGGTATTCTAAATTGATCTCTTACCGCAGGAAACACGGCTCACCAAACTCACCCTGTATGATGCACACTCCCGTGAAGTCGTCGCCATTAGCAGCACCACAACCTGCGACAGCGGAAGATCAACCTGCTATAAATGGGGTCCAAGCGCCATCTGATCAGCGGACTTTCACACCATCTCTAACTTCTTGTCCACCATCACCCCCGGGACCTGCAGATACTGATTCAGAATCGTCAAGAGATGCTTTTGTGGAAGAAACGAAATAAGGACGCCGCAACGATACCACTGGCATGGCATGACTGATAATGACTGACGTAACACCGGTCATATATATCATTACTAACACGAGTTTGCATTCTGTTTGCCACGTATGTCTGGAGTGTAGATAGTTTTTTTGGATACGAAGCTGTACTTTTTTAGGGGAAGGAAGGTATTTGTAGCGTTTTTGTTACCTAGAGAACTTTTTTAAATATCACCTCAGCAAACTATCACGCCGGTCTGAAATAGTCGGATGTTATAGCAGCTTGAGAGAACATCATAATCAGGCTTCGGTCACTACTCTGACATAGAACAACGTCAGTGGCAGTGCTGCAGCTTGTACAATTTTGCTAATTGTTTGCGAACTTTCGTACAATTTCCTTACAAATTTTCCACAACATGTGTAAAAATTTGCTACAATTCGTTCACAAGTTTCCACAACTGGTTTGCCAGTTTGCCACGAACGTCTCTTGTGACGAACTGTTGATTTTATGTGTGCATCGAAAGCCTGATATATGGTAAACTGTAGAGAATCTCACAATAGAATATGTAGAGAGCAAATGTAGTGATTATGTAATGAAGTGGATTTTTAATGTGTGGTAACTATCGCGAGGTATACGTACATAACAAACACTCGTGAATGAACACTATATATATTCTTGTAATATAAAAGAAGTAAATGTTATTGAACAGTAATCTGTTTTATTAACTGTTTTCAAATTTATAGTACTCTCATGAAACCAAATCAGTGACAAATGAAGAACAGCAAATGGTGGTACATCTGCATAGACTAACTTGGATCATATAGTTGTAAATATGCGTCCATAAGTTGTTTCAATGTGCGTTACATGCCGCGAATAGTGAACGCTTTTCGTAATGCAACTGCAGCATCACCAGCGACAAGGTACATCTGTTGAAATTCTCCGCTGGATAATGATTTTGCGACTAGAAACTGCAACGACAATATAATATGCAAGACAGAAATGACAAAATAAACTAATTATTGCAACTCATAAACGGTAACATTTGAAGACTGATCAGCAACAAAAATACAAGTATTTGTAGGTGAAGAACAAGTTATCCAGTTTATTTTACTGCCATGATTTATCTGATGATACAACTCGTGTTTGATATCATTTTCAGTCTGATTTTCTTTCCAAATGTTGATCTTTCCATCATTGCCACCAGATACTAGATTACAGTCACTGCCATTGAGATAATACACCTGACTAACTTCTGACTCATGACCTTTTATTCTCTCAGAACATTTAAATGACTTTCCTTGAAATTGAAAGAGTCCAATCTCTCCATTACCTGTACATGAAGAATCATATATTAATAACAACACTTCGTAACTGTCAAACAAAACAAATTTATAAGTATTGGTTTGCAACTGATGAAAGTCCAGGTTAAGGGACCGAAAACTTTGCTATAATAAATATACGTGGTGTACCCTCAAACTGGTAGTTATATTGTTATTTTTGTCATGCAGAACTACAAGAAT
The DNA here is from genome assembly GCA_025400095.1 of Phenganax marumi. NCBI lineage: Eukaryota > Metazoa > Cnidaria > Anthozoa > Malacalcyonacea > Clavulariidae > Phenganax > Phenganax marumi. The sequence goes on along the minus strand of JAODVM010065216.1, from coordinate 15,054 downwards.
CTTAAAACAACTTTGTTTGTCCTATGGCACGGTCCTAGTTTCCTACTAGGTTTGAACTCTGCCTGAATAGGAGGGGTTTTTTCATCTGCAACTGTCCAGGGAAACTGACTGTACCGAATAAACTCGAAGCACAATGAGAATCTATGGTATTTGAAGGCCTATATCATTACTTTGAGATCAAAAACTAATAGTTACCAGGATATGCTTAAAGTATGGCTAAGTTAGGAGTTAGATAACTCGACTATCGACATAGCACCTTAGTTTTGGAAAACATGCTACTTTGAACGTGAAATATTATACCTAATCCTGTTGCAAATTTCTTTCCATCTTTTTCAATGGACAGTGAATGAATAAACGGAGGATTAACAAACATTGTTTCGCTGTCTTCAGAGTCTTTCATAATATGATCGTTCATATTAAATATATTCTGAGGTTTACCGCTTGAAAAATCCCAATTAATAATATTACAATCGAATCCCGCGCTAAGAACTTGCCAAGATTTTTTGTGCCTGAATTGCACAGAAGAGCAAATATTGCTATGTCGTCTAGCAAGTGTCTTGAACAAACGTGATTCCTGAATATCAATGACTTTTATTTCACCCTCATCGTCGCAAGCCGCTAAATATCGCCCACTGTCATGCACACAAAGTTGATTTATTTCGTCTTCGTTAAAATGAAATTTTGAAGTACTAGATGAGCACTTTCTCATGTCATACGCAAGAATATATGTTCCTAGTGAAATATAGAATTTGTTGGCGTCTGATGGATCAAAAACGACTGCATTTAGGAAGCAACCATCTGATGTCGAAACATGTTCTCTGCTGACATCAATGTCGTGAATAACCTGGTCATCACAAGACCACAGTAGACAATGACCATCTTCTGCAACACTTGATACTACATTATCAACGTTTATATTTAAAGCAAGAACAGTTTCTTTATGTCCACGCCGAGTTTTCTTCAAAACATTCATTTTTCAAAAATGAATCGCCATAAGCGCTAAATGATATGTGGTGCAAAACCGCTGTTAAAAGTGAGCCCGCGTTTGCCGCCATTGTGGAGTTGTTTGAATTTCTTGCTGAAAAATTCGTTCTCGATTTTTAGTGCTGATTTTGTGAACTTCTTTTATTCACACCATTTTGACTCAAAATAGAGCTAAAATTTCGTAGCTGTAACCATGAATCCTATGACGTATGTATAATGTTTTTTCAATAAAAATTCACATGAACGAAGTGATATAATCATGAAAATGTATATAATTTGAGGAGCTAGTGCAGTTTAGCGGACACCTTATGCCGCTGACCATCCAAAAAGTATATTACATTATGAACGCTGAGCCTGCAACCTAAATTTTAGGTTGATTTATTGGATCAGGCCAAGTGGCAAGAGTGTGAACGGGACTCACCCTAGCCCTACCCTGGTGTCTGCTAAACTGCCTCTAGTGAAATTTGATAGCAAATATTAGTAATATCAAATGCATCTATTGTTTTGCAGCAATGTAAAAAATATTCAAAAACTGAATGACAAAGTTTTGCAAATGGGAGTTGAAGATAACGCGTCGTGGCACAAGCAATACAAAGACAGTGCTTATGTATTTATTGGTGAGCTGAACTGAACCAGAAAGTTTGTATTGCACAACAGATTTTTTGTGCAGTTTTGAGCCTAAATTTCTTGCAGCCATGCAATCGACAGAAAAATTACTTGCGAGCATGCAGTTGCAAAACAAGGTGATTGCGCACGACCATTAAAAGGTGGCGCAGCACACGCTCTCATGTCTCAATTATCATTTGTACTCACCAAGTGGTACATGCAGGAAAGTTGAACAACTTGCATCACATTAAAAACTCATTCCAGTCTCTGGAAGGCATGCACCTGATCTGAAGCACTGTATAAATTAATTGCTCAGTTTTGTCCACTGGTGCAATTTTGCTTCTCATGCTGCAAAAGATAACTTGCAACTTCGAATTTCTGTTGCATAAATTACAAACTTTCCAGTCCTGGAGCTGAATATAGCCATCATCATTAGTCTGAAAAATAGGTCTTCTCACATCACTAAACTGGCAAACTTTATTATGTATGTCACCAAAATGATAAAACACTAGAAATCTGCTCAATTGACACAACCCAAAACATTTGCATAACCCATCTGCAAACACAAACATCTTCTAATGTCAACAACATTTGCTACTTTGGTTAGACTGCAGTTTAGCAGACATCAGTTTAAGGTTAGGCAGGGTTAGGGTGGGATTGCATACCCAGCATTCTTAGTCTAGTATGTTTTTTGAACGGTCAACAGCATAGATTGTTCGTTAAATTCAATAGCCCCGCTACTTTCTTCTTAAAATTATATTTCCTATTGCTTCTTGTATAATACACTGTTTTTCTGGGGGGGGGTTATATTTTCTAGTAGAAGTAAATTATATAACTCTAGAGTAGAGTATCAAAACAAGCAGGGTATTTTATGCAAAGTAATTTGAGATATGTTATGAAACTGAAATTAAGTAATTGTCATTGACAACTAATCGTTCTAAATTTTTAGCATTTTGGCCCGCGTTATAATAGGAGCAATTTCATGTCAATGAATGGTGCACCCTGTCTTTGCATGTACAAGATCTTACGGGCAATACATCGTTGCAATACACGACAAACTCTATTGGTTGATCTCCCTTCATTTTGATTGACAAGTGTGTCAACATGGTCATATTGAATGGCAATGAGTTCAGCGTATCCAAGTTGAGTTAATTAGCCAAACCCATGTTTATTTTACTTTTTAATTCAGGTGGACTACCTTATGATTTATCAGAGGGGGACATTTTGTGCGTGTTTTCACAGTAAGTGTTAATTTACCCAATTTCAAGTCAGTGAAGTCACGTTTCTATGTGATACAGTGGAACCCCACTAATACAACCATTGCTCGGCCAGAATATTTTGGTCGCATTAACTGGGAAGTTTTATTTACCAAACAGGTTATTGCTCATTTACAGCTATAGTATCCACTATTTCAAAGACATTACAGCCATGCCAGAAGAAGCATTCCAAAAAATCTTGACCAGTTTATTTCCTGACTTCAAGAAGCTCCTCTGCACAATTCCCAGCTAAATTATAGGATACCCCACTATCTACCTGCTGGTGTCTAAATGCGTGTTCCCGAGGTCCACAGTCCGGATATCTCAGTCCTTCAAGATTTATGTAACTTTCCATACTTTCATTGAAACTAAAAAGGAATTGAAATGGTTACATTGATCATCGTTTGCATCAGGGTTAGGGTCTGGGTTGAGATCAGATGCTCAAAAGGGGCTGGGTGTTATAGAATTGCTCCCAATTCCCCAAAATTTTGAAAATTTCTTTAAAATGTTCCTAACTTTTTGTTCATTGACCAATCAAATTTAAATTTTCCTGTTGAGAAATTTGATTGGTCAATGAAACAAAGTTTGGAACTTTCGATAGAAATTTCCAAAATTTTAGGGAATTGTTCTGAGGATCTCCTCGAAGTTCGAGAATGAGCTGGTCAACATTTTTTAGAATGCTTCAGTTGCTTCTATTGGCATGACTGTATATGGTGGGATACCACTACATGTTGAAAAATACATTTTGACTTTTGACTTATTTCATTTATTTATGTGCTGATTGAAGTCCACCTTTAATTTGATGCTTTTGTTAATTTTAAACTCGTTCTTGACCTAAGAAATCATGAATCTGATAACTGCTGCTTTTGGCCTACAAGTCAACCTTTTAAATTGTGTATCAGTGTAGCTTTTACCTGGAAAGATTCTATTGCCAATTGCTTGTGAAGTTATGTTGCTATAGCATGACCTACGGTTGAATAACTGATAGTTGATTTGCAAAATTTTGTGATAGAATGGTTATGAAACACTTTTCATAAGCGAAAATACAATATAGTAATGTTCGTGCAAGTATGTTTAACTAGAAATCACAATTTGGCGCGTTCAGGCAAATATGTTTCAGTGAAAATCGAAATTTGTTGTATTCTTTTGAATAAATTGGTGGCTCTTAAAAGAGCCGTTTTGTTGAAATATGAAGTCTTGTTCACTTTATGCTCGTTCGCCACGGATTCGTCGTGCAAGCTGGATGTCTTTGGGCATGATGGTGACTCGTTTGGCGTGGATTGCGCACAAGTTGGTGTCTTCAAAGAGGCCAACAAGGTAGGCTTCGCTTGCTTCTTGTAAAGCCATCACAGCCGAGCTTTGGAAGCGAAGATCAGTCTTGAAATCTTGGGCAATCTCACGAACCAAACGTTGGAAAGGTAGTTTGCGGATCAACAGCTCGGTGGATTTTTGATAACGACGGATTTCTCGAAGAGCGACAGTTCCAGGCCTGTATCTGTGAGGTTTCTTTACACCACCAGTTGCGGGGGCACTCTTACGAGCGGCTTTCGTTGCCAACGTCTTCCTTGGGGCTTTTCCACCAGTCGATTTACGAGCTGTCTGCTTGGTACGAGCCATTTCAAATCTTGAGTTCTCCTTTAGCGAGTCGAACGAGCGAATTCAAAGTCCCTCTGTAGAGCTAAAGCTGTTTGCTAACTTTGCTAGTTTGCTTATTGCGATTACGAAGTTGGCGCTCATTTTATACTCCCCCAAACTCTCATCTTACTGGCTGATTAAACACAATCGAGGGTAGATATCATTGGTTCTGTCCTCGCTATTGTGATTGGTTATGTATTGTGACGATCTGATTGGTTATATAAATTTTCGTGGTGATCCCCTCAGAACAGGAAGGTCAGCGAGCTACTGGTTTCAGTATATACAAGGAGAGAATGCAATGCATAGCCACATTTATGGCACCACATTCACCTAACTTACATTTTCTAGTTGAAAATATTACTATAGCTATATTGTTAAGTAAAATTTGGAGGAGGCCTCTTGCCTATTTTAATCATTCAGTATTACGAAGTGACATAACTAGAAGTATCTTTTTGACTGAAGTTTTGAGAATGTACGAGGAACAACCAGTTGCTAGAATACCTCCAAGGCACTAACCAAGTTACCAATCAATCTGTTCTAACCATGCAATGAATGCCAATGATATGCGCACATGGAGCTTCAAGTCCACCTAGGATAAACCATCATCATTTCTAGCTCCCGAATTCCACCAATCGTTGTGCGCGATAACAAACCAATCACAAGGCACGAAATATAACGAATTAGCCAATGATTACGCATAAACGACAACCAATGAAATCACGATGTGCTAGTGTCTTCACAGAGGTCCGGCCGTCGTTGTCGCTATAAATCTGGGCTGATTCCATGGCTGATTCATTGTAGTCGGAATTCAAATTCATTTTCACTCATCGCAGTCGGTTGTCATTTGGAGAAGTACGTTGAAGAAGTAAAATGTCAGGTCGTGGTAAAGGAGGAAAAGGTCTTGGAAAGGGAGGTGCGAAGCGTCATCGTAAGATCTTGCGAGATAATATCCAGGGAATAACGAAGCCTGCCATTCGACGTCTTGCTCGGCGTGGTGGTGTGAAACGTATATCTGGTTTGATTTATGAAGAAACACGCGGCGTCCTCAAAGTCTTCCTTGAGAACGTGATCCGTGATGCTGTCACCTACACTGAGCATGCCAAGAGAAAGACAGTTACTGCTATGGATGTTGTCTATGCTTTGAAACGTCAAGGACGTACTCTCTACGGTTTCGGCGGTTAAATCAATTCTCCACTCAAAGAAAACAAAACCGGCTCTTTTAAGAGCCACCAAATTCTCAAAAGAATACCAGCGAATATCTCGATTCACTACTAAGTCGTGTTCATATTAAAAATCGTGCCTACAGTGCCTAGCTATATTGCGAATCTGATTAGAACTGAACGGAAGAATCTTGCGTGAAATATTTAATACCTTCTGAAACGTGATATTTTATATTTGGCGTTTTGTGTTTGCATGATAAGTAACTTCCTATCTATTGCAGCGCAGTCATGCAGTGTTGATTATTCAACCTTTAATACTCATTTACACCATGCAATATTTCTTTCAACTTGGAATTCAATTTCTATACTCTTGACTGATCTAAAACTGATGAACACGACACTTCATTTAATACCCTTCGCTGACATTTTCTCAACGTGTCATTCTAAAAGTCGCTCGTGTGGCGTGAGCGGGCCTTTATATCATGAAATGATCCAATGCGAAGTTCCTGCCATTGTTCTAATAGGCGAAACCCAGTCCCAGTGATCATTAGAAAGTGTGTGTGAGAAAGGATAAAGCCTGCTCGTTACATTTTCATCAGATTTAATTTGTCGAATTTAACATAAATTGACTTCGTTCTCCAGAAATTAACGCCTACCTAAGTTTAGGTAACATTTTACTTGCTGTATTGTTGTAGAAACGGATAGAAGTTGAATACTTGAGAAAGTTTTTTATGTTAGATTCCAAGAAAACCCGAAGTCTAAGTCAGGCCTAAGTTTGAATGATTTGGCTTGCTCTTTTGTAAGGAATTAGATAAATTATAAAATTCTGGGGCCGGTTGTTCGAAAGTTGGATAGCGCTATCCACTGAATAGCGAAGTTTTTAACGTTCATAAAATTGGACAAAAAATGTCGAAACTTCTATGTTGGTCAATTGGAGGCTTTAATCTATCGATAGAAGTCGTAATTTTATGTCACAACGATCAATGGGAAATTTTTCGAAGGATACATAAAATCGCTATCCACCTTTCGAACAACCCTGAATTTTACCACTATTCGCCGCTGCGTGACGCGTAATGACTCACTGCCTAGATAAGAGTCAGTTGCCATGATAATAGTGGTCATTGAAACATCTTTGAGTTTTGCGCTTAGCTCTAGTGTTTCAGACAAAAATTTATTGTCTTTCATGTTGAGATATTGAAACTGCTCATGGTCTCTGCGAAACTACGAAAAGCATGTATGTGATCGATATTTTCATCCTGTTCCTTACCTGCCCACACTGACCTTCATTAGTAAATGTTCACAATCCCTTGATATTTACCGCAGATATGGAGAAATTGTGGATATCAATTTAGTGCGAGATAAATCTAGTGGGAAGTCCAAAGGCTATGGATTTTTATGTTATGAAGATCAGAGAAGCACAATTCTTGCTGTGGACAATTTGAATAGTATAAAGGTATGGAAGACGACAATGTATTGGAACTTTTTATTTATGGAAATTATGGCATCTCACTTAAGTGGTGTTGAAAGTTGTTCCCATTTTACTACAAACTATCTTTAAGTATCTTAAGTATCTTACTAAGTACAAACTATCTTAAGTATCTTATGATTATATTTTGCATCGAACGTTGATGCATCCTTCTCATTTTAGCTTGGCGGTCGTACAATCAGGGTTGATCACGTGGCTGACTACAAACGACCGAAAGGTGACGAGCGAGATGAGAATGGGGAGAGAAAGGAATTACCGTTGGTAGGTTGTGGTCCCACGACACCTCCTGGCTCAGATCCGGAAGATGAGAGAGAACCCAAGAAAAAGAAAAAGAAGAAAGATAAATCAAAGAAACGAGCGAAAGAAAACAAGACTGAAACGCTTGAAGAGAAAGAGCGAAAAAAATTGTCTAAACGTAAAGTGGACCAGGACGACCAAAACAAACTGGACGGAGATAGAAAGAAATACAACGACAGTCGAGACGATTGGGATAGCCTGAATAAGCGTAAAAGGTCTAGGAATGAAGAACGCGTGACGAAACATCGATATGATAAAGAGAGAGGTATTGAGAGAAAAAGGTATGAAAACAAGCACAGGAAATAATATCAAGGTTGGTATAGGAGGGCTAAACATGCAACCTAATCATAACTGGCTATCGTAAAGGTTTGTAATAACTTTTTCGCCGAAATATGCGCGGAATGTTTGTCCATTTGACTTTCGTGAACACTGGCGTAATTACAGTGAATATTCTCTAAGCGGACACCCGTCTAAGGTGGACCCCCTGCCCTTTCGTACTTATATAATCAACCACTGTAATCAGCGCGTTCTAAAGCGGACACCTCTCTTGGGCGGACTATATAAAGTTGGTCCGAGTGTCCGCTTTAGACAGAGTTCACTGTAGTTTTGGCAACTGGTCGTGCAATGCTGTAGAATTGGTTTGTAGGTTGGTAAGAGACGATGCATTTCTCAAGACTTGGGTGACCAAATCTTTGAAATTTACATGCATGGTCAGCTAAACCTGCAATACAACAAATGTACAATGCACACTTTTGGATCAATTTTTGATACGAGGCCGACTATGTAAAATTCTGTTAAAAGTAAAGAATTGATGCCAGTGATGACTGGCAGAAACATAACTGGAAAGCATTGAAACTGCTCCAACTGCATTAGACTGTATTAATTCATTTTTCAGAGATCATATATATTGTTTTGAATGTGCTTTGACAGCCAATCAAGACCTTCATAAATCCCTGTACCCTTCGTAGCACATGTTCCCTGTATATACCATTTTCTCCCGCACAAAGTGTGTAGGCCAAGTTTCTCAGCCAATTGTGTAGTTCCCATTGCTGAAGGCAGATCCTGTTTATTAGCAAACACTAGTAAAACAGACTTGCGCAGCTCGTCTTCTTTCAGTAAGCTAAACAATTCAGCTTTAGCTACTTCAATCCTTTCTCTGTCATTGCTATCTACTACAAATATAAGTCCTTCGGTTTGTTGAAAATACAATCTCCACAACGCTCGGATTTTGTCTTGACCTCCTATGTCCCAGAATGTAAAATTGACATTCTTGTATTCCACACTTTCAACATTGAAACCAATAGTTGGCATTGTGTTCGAAATTGGTTCATTTAGTTTAAGTTGATATAATATTGTAGTTTTTCCCGCAGCATCTAGACCAACCATTAAAATACGAGTATCTTGCTTGACAAACCATCGTTTAAACAGACTCACGAGGGTGTTTCCCATTCTACCGAAAATAAAAATTTCGCATACAAATATATGTACAACCTTGTAAAACCCACAGTAGTAAATTATGTTAAAAGTCGAAAAGTTGTTTAAAATATATTCACAACGCTGACAAAGGTAAAGACTTGAAGCACTAATTCATAAACAGATTTTTGCAACCTGTTGAATGACTGGTGGAACCATTGAAGCGTGTCTGCAGTGAAAAAACGCAACAATTTTCCATCGACGACGAAGGCGTCGCAATATTCGGCGATATGTCAGAATCAGAATACGGCAGCTCGTACACTGACTGTGAGCAAAAAGACTAGAACGAGCAATAGAATAGAAATCTGTGTTGCTGTATTCAATCACCCCTTTCTTTCTTTCCCCTTCGTGAAATTAGTCGAAATTTCAAAAATATGTTCGGGTGGTGACAAAGGCAAGTTCATTGCAAATTTGGGAACAAACACCTTTGTACGTCGCAACTCGCAAGATAAAAACTTAAAACGAAAAAAGATTTCTATTTGATAATTCGTCCCAGTCTTGTTCCGTGATTTCAGATCACCGGTAGATAGTCGGCGGTTAAATCATACGCACAACCCATGGCACATCCTCGTCCCCAGGGCCCACAATCGAGAGGAGTTCTGGGGACAAGGATGATCGGATCTACTGGGATGATCCAACGTTTTACATGTATACAAAAACATCTTTAGAGATGAGCATGGTGGGCACATTTCATAATTATTTGACAATGAAAAAACTCGAGCGGATTTGAACCATTGCGATGAATGAGGTTTATTCATCTCAATGATTTGAACTCGCATCTCGTATTCTCAAGACCGTCTGCTACCAGACTATTACCCATTAAGAAGTCGTCCTATCTTTCCACTCAACACAGTTTGCAGATCGAAAGTTTGATATTTAAAGATGCTCTCTGTAGCTATAGGCATCGAATTTTTCGTAGTTCTTAGCAATCTCGCGTTAATACGAGATGTGTTTGCGAGACAGGGTTTAGGGTACGTCTATACACGAGACCAGTTTCGTATGGTCACGACACCGAATGCAACCATTTTTCGGCCGTGCTTAGACTTAGTTACTCTTGAAACTTCTTAATTCACTTCGCTTTTGTAAAATGTTTAACGCGTTCTTAAAATAAGCTTCTAGAAAGATTGAAATAATAGCTAATAGCGAGTGCTTCAAAAACGTTGGCTAGATTCAACTACCGTAATCCTTTACGAAAGAAAAATTTTGCTAAATAGAAGTTTAAATTGTACAGAAAAACATTTATTCTAATAATTTGTAATAGTTAATACACCGTAGTGTATGAAAAGTATTCATACAATTTTGCTCTTTTATAGAAGTTTTAGTTTCTAAGCTCGTCTTTAAAAGTGGGTGAATTTGATGCTGTAACTGCGCCGAACCAGTCTCGTGTGTGTACTAGCCCTGTAGAGGCGAACAAGTTGTCATTCACATTATTTACTTATGGATACGTCTTTGCGAATGTATAATAATGGTGATAAGATTTCTCTCTCCAAATTGTTCTTCTTGTAAAGAACACTGTCAAGACTAATTTCCATTCTGAAGAATCTGCAATCCAATCCACATTGGCCGCTTTCCACTTCAACCGTATTGCAACATACAGTGCCTTAGCGTTTTCAGTCTTTATTACAAACTTACAAGTTTTGGTCTACTGCTCACTAAGCAAAAAAAATTCTTTTTTGGCCAGGACACGGTTGATCATGAAGTGGAAAACGGGCTGAAACATCTCTGGAATCCAGGCATGCTGTCAATAAGAAAAAGTCAAAAAGTCTTCAATCGAACTGTCAGGAACTTCAAAACTTTAAGATATCAGTTCATTACCTTGTCACCGGCTTACTTCAAAGCGGTGGCTTTGGCAAAGGTGAATGAAACTAGTTACAATAGTATAAATATGACTGCTACTTTTTGCCTTCAATCATTATTATGTGATATCCAAATTTCGTTTTGACTGGTGGATTCGTGTACACAGGCTTCCCAGTTGTGCTTGGCTCTAATGCAAATGCAGCATCTTGAAATGGACCAACCTAAAAACAGTCGTTTAGTTTTAGTGTGAGGAGAGCTGCATGCAATATCATAATTATGATGTAATATCCTAACAAAGCTCAATCTATTGCCTGCAGCTCAGTCTCTTTTTCAAATAAAGAAACTGGAGGGTACTGGAGAAAGAACATGTATGAGGAAGCAAGTAGACTATTGTTAGACTAAATGGTAACATTGTTAGTAGTTAAATTCACCTTCAACTTTCCTCCATGGATACATGCATACTATTAGATTTAAAATATCAGCAACTTATGTCGTATAATAATGCACATATTAGTAGTTCATATTTGATTCAGTAATACCAACAAAGACTCTATAAATAAATTTGTTAAAAGTGATCTTCTTACAGCCTTAGGTTAACAATTTTCTGGTCTTAACATACCATAGAGCCTCTAGTCATCCAACCAAGATCTCCCTAGGTACATGGAAAAAAAATTTTTAAAACGTAAAAACTTTTCATTTTTTTTGTGCTGATCTTGAAGTACCAAAACACTGGGGTCTAGGGAACATATTATATCACGTCTCTTTTGGGGGAAAACACTGCTTACCTATACTATATGTATGGTGATAAGAATTTTATTCTGGTATAATTTTTTAAGTACTTATGTTAATAGTCCCCTGTGATTACTGCAGACATCCAGCAAGCTGCAGACAGGCATGTGCCTGATCATTACTATGGCTATTGTACTTTCATCCAACTCATTACCCCTTGTCTGGCTTTGTCTTCACTGTATTCTCTTGCAACTTCATCAAATTTTTGTCCTCCTTGAATTTTAGCCATTGCTTCCATTACTTTTGAATGCTTTTCACACAGAATATGTCTAACCTAAAACAAAGCAAATTTAGATAAGGATTATTATAAGCACAAACAGCCTGGTATTCCATAACTGCTCCAACCTTGACTGAGGTGCCCCCTTTTTTCGACTTTCCGCCTGTTGCTTGATCTTCATCTGTAAAGTATGTGAAATACTGTAAAGAAGCAGTGTAGTGTACTTGTCTAATACTGTATGCACATATAGCTGCAGTGTCATAATCCAAATGAAGTGGTGAATCTATTATTTCATCAGAATGAAAAAACCCAGTGTAACTAGACTACTTAACAATCACCAGTCAGTCAGTGTGCAGTGGTTTACTGATAAAAGAGTTGAACAAACATATGGTGGTCAGGTGGTGTGGTAGATAACCATACATAGATTCTGTTGTAGTATACCTTTATGTCCCTTGTCTGCTTTCTTACCCTTCTTAGGAGGCATTGTCCAGTAGTGTATAGAGTACTAACAACAAAGTACATAACGATTTACAAAACTGAAAAATTACATTTTGCGTGGCAAATTGAGTAGCCAGAGTAGGGTATGGAGCCTGAGCATTGCAAATGCATAATAGAAGGGATGTCGCGGCGTGTTCCACGCACTGTGGTTCCACGGCTCCGAGGTGTATAGTAAATACTTACAGAAACGTCGCCGTCTGTTAAAATGTAAAATAAACTTTCAATAATTTGTTGACAATCCTTTATGAACTCCAAAATAAATATTTACTGCAATTTTTGAGCTCTTTAACTTTTTGTGCGCTAGACGAATCTGTTTGCACAATATGTACCGCTGTAAGAAGTATGCACAGGCTCATTGTAAATAAAAGTAAGCAAAATGAAAAAATGGAGATAGGACCTCAACTTCCACCACATTTACTTTCTAAGATTGATCGTGGTGAAAAGGAATCTCATGAAAATGATGCTTTTGAACTTGAAGCGAAAAGCCCAGTTTTACCCGATGCCAGTGTAAGTGATGATCGCATAGATAATATTGATGATACAATCAATGATGATGATGATAATGATGGTGAACAATATTGCCCAGCTCTTCCTCCAGGATTTAAGCAAAAGTCAAGGACTATTATTGGACCCTCCAGACCTGAAGCATTAATTGGGGAGTATTTAAAAGGAGGTTTGAATTGTAGCTATTGATTGATTATTTATTAATTACTACATCTGATATTATTGTATTATTTCATATCTTATCACTGTTTTTTATTGTTTCTGTCAAGGCTGGGAAAACAGTTCCGATATTGGGGGTGATGAAGAGGGTGATGATCGCACCATTGGGCCAGTGCTACCGACAAAAATTGTAATGAGCGAAGTTCAGAGCTACTAGTTACATATTTATTCTATTCTGGTGACATTGTGACTGCGCCAAACTGCTCCAAATACTTTGATTTTATTGCTTGAAAACGTTACAGCAGATGTAAAATTCATGTGCAAACCAAAATATGAGCCTGCAAGTTACACAAGTACATATATGCCATTTCTGATTAGCAGTAGCATGCATAATGCTAAAAAAGCATACATACATGTATGTTTGTTATATTGCGCACATGGAAAGTGCATGCCTGAAAAGCAGTTGAGGGTAGTAGAGACACTAAAGTCTGAGTATTCATCGCTTCGATATGTTCTAGCTTTTTTTGAATAACCTGTGTACAAGATTGTTCTGGTGAAGTCTTTTAGCCCTCTAGTTCCCAGAGGCCTTCCTGTTAGGAGTAAAGTTGTGAGGCAGAACAAAATAGTGGAGTTTTGCACTGAGTTCTTACATAGGGTAATTGAAGTGTATTAGCTCTACTATAGCTAGTTGTGCCTTTAACAAGGAGATAGGAAGAACTAGCAGTATACTAGAATACTGTAAAGTTCAACAAGTATCATTAGTATGTTTACTTAAAATTATTTAGGAGGAGAGTGAGTGTCTTATAAGACGCAAGGAAGAAATAGAATCTCGTGCTAGAGTTAAGAAAGATGAACTTTCTGAGGTATTGCAATTTTATTTCAGAGCTCACTTGTCCAATTTTGTAACATGCATGAATAAGCGGATTGGCAAGAACATCACTCACAATTCACTGTGGTAATTATTTACCATCGAGAGCAGGCAACGATACTTTTATCACAGGCATCAGTAGTATCACAGTTATATGTCATGAATTCTTGTCGCCCATTTTTGTTGAAGTTGAAGACATGAAACAGTATGTTGCTTAACGCTCTTGATTTCAAACAAAAATGCCTGATAGCATCTGTAGCTTTACAATTTCATAACAGGTGTGACGTCTATGAAAATAGAATGTTGTCCATTTACTTTCTGCATTTCATTGGCCAAGAAGTTGTAAGATTCTTGTAGAAAAACTCCTACAAGTGTTTTTACTGTATGTAGAATTACAGAGAAAAAGATTATAGATATTCTTTATTATTTTCTAGAGTAGCAAACCTAAGAAGGTTGCACGGGAGGAATGGATGACAGAACTTCCTCCTGAGCTAGGAAAAAACTTTGGTATTCTTTTTTTCACTATTTTACATATCTTGTCAGTCTAAGTGTAATATGACGTTCAAGTTCTGCACATTTGCTGTATATTGAACCAAATTTATGTTAACTTTGGGTGAAAGCTGGGTGTATTAGTCTTGCAAAGATAATTGTCTTCACCCTGAGCATGCAAACTTTTCCATGCAAGTGGTATGTTCACATAAACTGTCAACAAACAACAGAGCAAAAATTTAGTCAATTCTCCACTGATTGATGTCAAATGTATACCACACATCAACTCCTGTTGACAACAATTAGTGCAAGATTCAACTTCTTGTTGAATTTTTTTTTCTTGTATATTTCAATAAAGGACTTGGTCCAAGAACGTTTCGTAGCAAAGAAGTGAATTTGGGTGACAGATCAGTTTGGACAGATACTCCTTCAGAAAGAGAAAACAAAAAGAACGTACGTACATTTTATGCAACAATCTTGTCAATTTGTTTTTTGACTTTAGCCCAGCGCCATGTGATATTTTACAGCACTTTCAAATACTTAGTTTGCATATTAATTCTTCAGCAACTGTTATTCACAGGTTCCACAGCCCAGCGTAACTTTGATATCTTACTTAAAAAGTTTTGAATTTTGAAAATCATCAGTAAGATATAGATGCATGTACATTTGAATGCTTGTTACAGTACATGCGCAAAACTGCCATATTTGATTTTTTAGAAGTCAATTTCATTGTCATCAGAACGGCGCGAGAAATCCAAGAAAGAGATCAATATGGAGAAATACGTCAGTGAACACAATGTAAGGATGGGACTGGAGTCTGGAACAAAGTTTCCCAA
>JAODVM010065105.1:0-17535 GCA_025400095.1 Phenganax marumi | reverse complement strand
TTACATTTATAATGCCTTAAAAGTACTACAGATTTGACGTATTAAATTACCATAAACATAGAGAAATATATACCCAACATTAATAAGTTATTAGCGGTCTACCTTCTCATCTTGACACAACTTTTGCAACAATTCTGAAACAGAAATTGTAGCCATTTAGTTCCGCCTTTTCTGTAAAACATCACCGCATCTTTATAATTTTGTGTAAAAGTGAGTTCCTTAGTGAGCTCACATTGTCGAGAAAGTGCGCATATGCGAGAAACAGGACAGTTATATTCCACTACTTCATGTAAACACAAGGATTACTCACAACTAAAGGATTCAATGGGATTAATGATATTTAATGACGTTGAATGATACTCAATGATGCAGAATGATGCTGAATGATAGGGAATGATGGTGAATGATGCTGAATGATACAGAATGATATTTAATGACGTTGAATGATACTGAATGATGCAGAATGATACTGAATGATAGGGAATGATGGTGAATGATGCTGAATGATACAGAATGATGCTGAATGATGCAGAATGATATTTAATGACGTTGAATGATACTGAATGATGCAGAATGATATGGAATGATGCAGAATGATATGAAATGATATGGAATGACGCAGAATGATACTGAATGATTGGAAATGATATACAATGATGATATACTATGATGTGTAATCATGTGCAATAATGAGTTTTTGGGGATTATATTAGGTGTATAGTAGGACACGGAATTATTATCCATTTTAACGCGAAAATTACCGCAGTAAATAAAGCCTTGGAGGGGCCTGGATTTTTAAATTTTGAACTTATTTTAATGGTATTCTCCAAAACATAGAATTTTCAAAAAATTTGCCGCTGGGATTTGCGCACAATTGCTTACTTTTGAAATTATCACCATTTAAAGAGGGTCGTACAGGGGTATTTTCGTGACGCGTGATTAAATCAATTTATTTATCGTGAAACGTGATTGTAAAAAATTATTCATTCGTGATTCGTGACGCACATGTTTCACGTGACCCGTGAAGAGCTTAACTTAAAGGACCTTAATCGTGATTTCCCAGCTTCTATTGTGTGATTTTAGACTTTTAAATCTTCGAGGGTGTTTCAAAGGTTTATAAATCCTATTTTTATACTATGTAGACCCTGAAAAGAGACCTAATAGGCTAAGCTGATTCTTCGCGTCTTCTATTTTTCTTCGTAAGCCTTCCCAGACGCTTGTAAAGCTTCGTATAGTCACCTGGATATGTAATTATGTTTAGTCTTTTTCGCTTTTTCTATTTTAAAACAGGATCAAAGATTCTTTTAGTTACGCATAATAGCCGATTTTCGTGATTCGTGAAAATAAATATTCAAAGTCCGTGATTTGTGACGCGTCACTTTTTTAGCCGTGAACCGTGCCGAAGATCCCCCTGTGCGACCCTCATTTAAAGAACGGTGTAAGATGTCACTCTTTCGGATAGGTCATTCTAGCAGACTACAGCACCTTTAAAAGTTTCTCTCAAACGATAAATCTTCCGTATCAACTCTGAAGCCTTTCCAATGATGATCTCTGCAACCAATCCAAGAATAACAATTATTGTCTAGTTTTCTGTCTTCGAACTTTTGTAGCAGCAGCTACTAAAAATAAAAATCCGACCGAATTCGCGCCAAAACTACACATAAAACTATATCAACACTTCAAAAGTTCTTTTGAGAGCTGCAAATGCCTAAATATCAAACAAAATGTAATAATCGGTACTTTCACGAAAAGTGGGGCTGTGGTGAGAGTGATTTGACGTGTGTTAATCTACTTAGGAGCAGTTTGTCAGAGTTGCCAAAAGCGTTCGAAACTTTTTTAAAGACTGAGCTTGGAGTTAAGTCACCAGCTGTAAAAAAAATTTGCACCAACTGCCTCCAAAAATGCCTCAACAAGCGAGCTTTCACAAAATATTTAGATGCGAGTAAGGCTAGAGAAGTAGAAAACAAGGTAAGGTATCTATTTGCATGCCCAAAATAGTTTAAAAAAAAACAGATGTGGATCAGCCCAGCCATTATGTCTCAGCAAATCTCTCTTTCTCCATCTCTGGTGCAAATTCACTCACAGACTGGTGTATAGGGTTGAATATAAGGGAATCTACTCATGAAATTTATTCATGCCAAGAAACATTAAAATCTCAGCTACATACACTTTTAAAGATGATGAATGTATTACAACGAGTCTACCATTTTGAATATTAATTAGAATATATGTGGTAAAATTAAGATAGTTACTCAAGGTATAAATTGTTCAACTTAGTTCCAGGTTTTGCAAATTTGCAAATCCCAGCACACAAGAAGAATGAAAATACTCCAATAGTTGAGGTAGATAACGACAGTTATGTCTTCACTGGCAATGATGAAGAAATAACAATTGACCAGGAAATAGCCAACCCTCCTGTTGCTTTTGGGTTTCCTTCATTTGCAACTGTTACTACAAGTCAGAACACACAAGACAGCCAAGAAACAGTCACCTTAAGCAGCCCGAGCCAAAAGCTTTTTGATGACTTTGAGCTGAGTGAGGATGAAGGACTCAAAACATACTCAGAGAAAGAGGTCCAAACTGACAGAAGCATTTTCATTTCTGAGGAAGAATTTGAGCACCTGCAACAAAGCGCAGAAATGCATGCTGACTTTAAGAAAGATCTGCACAAACTATGTACTTACTTTGCCAGTATCACCAACCAGTGTCCTAAATTAGATCCATCTGAATTTGAGAACATTTGCAAGCAGGTTGCTGCAGAAAGCTGTTGAAAGTGCTGTATGATTTGATGAGCTCTAAAAGAATATCAGATGAAAGAAACAACCTCACAAAACTTTGTGCAATGGTAGTGATTCACATAATGATGTACTCACATTCACAAAAAGCCAACTGGTTCCAGGTAACGCTAGCTAGAACACTCCAGCAGTTTGGCATTGATGACCAAGGCCTGGCATCCTTAAGGAATCTGGGAATAGCAGCACATCCTCGTATAGTCAAGTCAGCGTCACAGTCATCTGCTACCTTACATTTGGATAATGTTGTCAGTTTTTTCCAGGAAGTTGTCAAAAATGAGCATTTTCTCATCTTCTGCATAGACGACTACCACAATATACACACAAAGCATCGCCCTGAAGAAAAAGTGCAAACACAAGCAGTCCATATGAGCACATTGCTGGTAAAGGTGTTTCCAAATGTTAAAGCTGTCGCAAAGGAAAGTCTTTGCACACCTTTGTTACCTCCCATTCCAGTTCAGCATGAACATTTATTTAAGCTAATTGACATCAACATGGCAGGCCTATCACAAAGCTATTGTACAAATATGCCAGATTGGGTGCTGGCCAAGTACTTCGACCCTGAAGCTGAGCGTCATCGACTCCTGCAACATGACTACCAGCAAACAGAAATTCAGAAAATGAGAAGCATGGAAAACACAAAGCTAGTCGACAGCCTTCATTTGCCACTAAAGTCACATGAAGATATCCTTGTTGCTTTAAATCATATGCTTTCTAATGGTTTAGCAATTTACGTTGAAAAATTCCTGGCTCCATTCATGGGAGACTGGCCAATGCAATTCTTCTTGCGACAGCTTGTTTACAATTTGGCTGATGTTTCCCTACCTGCTGTCTGTCAGAATGTTGTGCCACTAATTGGTCCCTTGCACATCTCACTAAATTCACAAGAATGTGTCTTAAAGTTTTTTCACCCAATCTTTGCTGAGCTTTATGGCACGTTGTTTGGAAAAAAGGCAAAATTAGCAAAGAAGCCACAAGCATGGAGAGTCTCTCTTACTTGAGGTCTTGTATGGTGGTTGGATGCTTATTCGAGAGAGCATTTTGTCAGTTTTCTGCTTCTGCAAGGATATCAAGTTTCTCACCCTGCTCAATCTTGTTGATAATTACCTACCACTAGTATTGAGCATCTACTCCATTGTGTTTAAATGCAATAACTATGAGCTGTATAGCAAGTCCTTATTGCGCATATGGACTATGTTCATGGTGTTCCACCGATGTCATTATGACACGGCTGTGCTTGTGATTCTCTCTCATTTCATGTACTGGAAAGAGAACAACCACCCCATGTACCACAAACTACATGAAGCATTGGTAGCTTTCAACGAGTACCCTGTTGAAAATTTTCATTCCCTTCTACGGGCAAGGACTAATGCAACTGACAGTGCTGTGCAAATCAGTCTAAAGGCAAAGGAGATTGATGCTGGTAAACAAGAAATGCAATCATTTCAATCAATGTATGTGCCTCCTAAGAAATTCCATTTTAGCCAGAAGTCAATCTCTAATTTGAAAGTCAAAGCTGCTGAATTTCTTACCAGGAAGTTCGGAGTTCTCCGTGACAATCCAGATCAGGCGGTGTTACTACCTAGAGTCCATGGGCAAAACCAGGAAACAACAAAATGGCAACTACAAAATTTGTTTGGAAGCATGTCAATTACTAATCAAGTTCTGCCATTGGGTTTTTCATCAGTGAAAAGACCCCCAAATCCAACAATGTAAGTTCATTATAATTGTACTGTATCACTATCACATGAATCACATGTATCACATGAATTTTATAGGCCTTCAGTTTTACATACCTTCAATTTTATTGACCTAGCAAATGTGACAAGGTCGAATGCAACCGTGTCAGTCCTTTGTGGTGTATTTTCCGAGGCTGTGGGCGCTCTCTCCACCTTGAGTGTAACCTCCCTGATATCAGTGCTTGTCCAATTTGCAAAGATCTTCTCAAGTCCAAAGCAGAAAACTTGGCCAAAACAGCAAATAAGGCAGTCATTAAGTTCGACCCCAAATCTTCTCAACGTCGTCCAGAAAAAGATGATGAAGAGACAAGTGATGGAGAGGGAGAGTCAAGCGAAGACGAAGACGACGACAATCCTGCTGAACAGTCAAGAAGCTCTTCAGCGAGAGACGAACGTGCAGTCGGGGATCTTCTGTCGAGGATTGCTTCGTGGCAACATGTTCCTGCACCCATTCATTGAAACGGCGATATCGTGAGAATATTTTAGTGCTATCACTGCTCTGGCCATTTGCTGATAAACTGATTGCCACAGGAAACCACGGGATTAAAGCTGATTTAATTCTAAAATCGTGGTAAAAATCCCTTCGTTCTTCAATCTCATGCAGCCGACCCACTCTTAAATATTTCCGGATATATATCTGCTCTTCATTTCCTTGACGCACATCATAATTTAATATATTAATCAATTTCAAACTATCCGAAAGAGTGACATCTTACACCGTTCTTTAAATGGTGATAATTTCAAAACTAAGCATTTGTACGCAAATCCCAGCGGCAAATTTTTGGAAAATTCTATGTTTTAGAGAATACCATTAAAATAAGTTCAAAAATTTAAAAATCCAGGCCCCTCCAAGGCTTTATTTACTACAGCAATTTTTGCGTTAAAATGAGCATTTAAACCGGAAGTAGTAAAAGTCTACCTGTTCTGATTGGCTTAACACTAAAAGGTAAACAAATCATCTGATTGGGCTAAAACATTTTTCACCCTTGTTTTTCCAAACAGGATTTTATTTCCAAAATCACAAATGGCAATAAGCAAAGATTTACTATCACTGGATGTATTGGGGTCATGGTCATTCGTAAGGGAAAGGAGTGATTGAATAATTTGTGGCATTTGCTCGTCGACAGCCCTCACAGTCTCCAAGCGACATGACCATCTAGTAACACTTAAGGACTTGAGTTGTAAGATTTATGTGATCTTTGTTGTTGGGAATGTCTTGGAACAGCATATGGCATTTTGGGCTTGCTTCAAGGATACTGTAGAAGCTTTTGATTGTTCTGAGGGCATTACAGATCAGTTCAACATTAGTCATTGTGTCCTGAAGTGCCAGATTAAGATGATGGCTGTAAGAGTGGACAAACACGCTAAGTGGTAAAAGCATTCTTTCATACGCGCCGCCAGACCTTTATAGACGCCGTTCATATTTGCAGCGCCATCAAAACACTTTCATACAATTTCGTCTAACTTCAAGTTGGTTTGGTGGAAAATACGGGTAGGCGGATTGCGGATAGTTTATTGCAGATAAATTATTGCGGATAAGTTATTGCGGATAAATTATTGCGAATAGATTATTGCAGATAAATTAGTGTGGATTATAATACTAATATGTCCTTAATCAATAAAGCATTGTTAGTTTACTATAGAACTCCATTCTTGGCTGTAACAGTGTTTTTGAGGAATCAAAGAATGTGTAGCTTTCTCAATCTAAGCAGATGCGGGTTATTCAAGTCACCACATATGACATACGAATAAAAAAGCCCGATGTATCAATAAAACAACAAACTTCAGTTTGGCTTTGTTTATTGGCCGCAAAATACATATTGTATGTTTTAGTTTTAAATTTCGTAGTCACTGTAATGTGTCCTGGACGCGTTTCAGATGATAAGTTTAACTTAAGGGGGAAAATTTTGTGAAGGGAATATTTTCCCGCAATTCGCTGATATATTTGCACAAAGTTTGTCAATACGTGATGTATTCTACAGCTATATCCAAACAACGAAGTCGATTCGCATATACAATTTGTAGGTTAAGGTAGGTGAGGCATTTTCACTCAAAAGTTAAATTGTTATTGTCTTGGAATAAGATATTTTATATCATAAATTCGATGCATGAAATGTTTTTTTTACTGCGCATTTTCATGCCTAGTATGTCACTCGTATCCTGTTTGGTTATATGCCAGATCTGGTCAAATTTCATTTTAACTTGATATAACTGTTTGAAAGTGTGAATTAAATGCGTTGACATGTGTATTCCACTCTGACAAAGACAGAGATTGATTACACTGTCATATCAACTGCCTGTTTTTTTTCTAGTGCCGGAGTGTCTTTTAGGGACTTCATTGCTGATTTGCCCGAATTTCAGTGGTCCAAACTTTCAGAAATAACAGAAATCGGTCATGGGACATTTGGCTCAGTATAATTGACTTGTGATGGCGATTAAAGTTTGGTTGAAAACAGCTCTATGACAAAAGTTGTTAAAAAGATGATTGGATCTTCCAGAGTTGAAGCAAAACAAAGATATTTCAAAGAGGCTAGACTGCTACAGAAACTTGAACACGAGAATGTTGTGTTGTTCAAGAAAGTATGTACAAGCCTGCACCAATTATGCTAGAGTACATCTACTTTGACTTCACTCCATTTTGTCTGGATGGTTCCCGTGTAAGCAACCTCGAGGAACTTCTTGGCCAACTTGACAACATGAATGCAATCACACTCTTCCCATCATCATTCCAGCTGAAAATCGCAGAGGACGTCGCTGTGGGCTTGGAATATTTGCATCGATTCAGTGCATATCATCGCGATTTAAAAACGTCTAATATTCTGGTTTCCAATGCTCATTATTGTCATATGGACGACCAAGAAGAGCTCATCAGAATTTTCAAAAAAGGTCCCATATCGTGTAAACTGACTGACTTTGGTGAGAGTAGATTGCAAACCACCCAAACACACTTGGTCACCAAAAAAAACCGTGGGCACTGACGAGCTGTAACGTATCGATATGTGGGCTTATGGAATGGTTGTGTATTGCATTCTGAATCCTGATTTAGAGTTTCCTTATCATTGCGAAGCTAAAGCTGCCGATGAAAAATGGGCTGGCCCAGGTCTTTTTGATGTAGAAAAGTTTGTCGAAGGAAAACTAGCAAATCAGCAAAAGCCCAGCCACTCAAGGAAGTACGACCAAATGCAGAAAATGCAAGAATGGCAGAGGTTGCATGAAATTTTTGAACAATGCACTTCTTTCATACCACAAGAACGCTTAATGGCCAATGAAGTTATAGATTACATAAGAAAGTCAAGGCACTTTTATAGTTGATAGTCACCCAGTCGTGCAAGACGCTCGAGGTTATCAGACTGGCGTTGCAGTGTTTTCTGATGGACATGCCTCTCAATCCCTATTTTTTTGCGAATGACTTTTGAAACGATTACAGAAGTCAGAAGTGGAAGATGGAAGTGCACAATCGTTTGTGACTATGAAGTAAGTTGTGAACCAATCATTTCCCAGTTGCTTTTTTGACAAAACTCACGAGTGCACAGAGTTATGGTGAAAATGAGGGGAAGAAGTTTTACTTTCAAATCTCCAAAGTCTATGTGCGCTTGTCTTATATCGCACTTTAATACACGATTGGGAAGAAGTCTGAGTTCCTTCACTGAAAATGATGAAACCGTATTGTCACATACTTTGCCGTGACAATTCGCTAATTTTGCTTCAAGACAGTGTAGGAATACCAAGGACAACGGATACGTTTTATTTCTTTCACTAAATAACCATTCAGAATGATAAAAAAGCTATTCATCATTGCTTTATTTCCTTTTGCCCGTCCAAATTATCCTGCGTTTGGGAGTTGCTATAACACGTGTATATATTGAGCTTTGAACCAAATTAGCATGGTGTTTGACGGTGTTCCAAAAAATGCAGGTATGTATAAAGATCGTATTAATTGTACCAACAGCAAAGAAGATCAGAAAGAAGATAGGTTTGTACTAAACAATGCTTGTAGGTTTACTAAAAAATCATGTAGCTGCAATCTAGGGGGAACCCAAATTTTTTTCCATGCAATCTTTTCGCTCAATGTTTTTTAAATATTTCCCCTGAAAGACTGACACATATGCATTAATTTTTCTTTTCTCATATTTGATGCTTCCATCCTCTGAAATTTCTAGTGATGAAGATTTTATATCTTCATCGTGAGCCGCTTTTATAATCATATTGCCGTAGCTGTATTCTAATATTTTTTATCCACAGAGTGGAAGATGGTAGATTTATGTAAACTTTTATTGCCTTTAATTAATCAAGGTCAGGTCAAGAAAGAAAATCGAAAAGCAAGTCAGGAAAAAAGCAAAATGGTAATGCTGATTCATCAAAAGGAAAAATGCACAAGCCAAAATCATACAAAGTTGGAGAAAATTTGAACGAAGATAGGGAAGTAGAGGTAGAGTATTACAATGGAAATCCCAGTTTTCCTGTCTACTTGAAATTGCGAAAAGTCCTCAGCCCTGAAGAAATGGTGATTCTCCTAACAGACAAGGGAGCTTTTCAGCTGTCAAAGGTGTGTCACATCCAACCAATAAAAGTTAGTCACCATCGGACTTTTATTGTTGACATGTCCTCCTTAAAATCACTGGAGGACATTAAGTGCGGTGAAATGGGATCTTGGCGTAATCTAAGGTCAAACATATTCTTATTTAAAGTTCAATGGGATGCAGACAATCAGATAAAAATGCTGCAACATACAACTGAAGACACCAACTTGGACACCATCACATTGAAAAGAGAGTATTTCAGGCTCGACCACGATGTACACGATGATGTACGCAGGCGAATAGACACTATCATTGGTAAGATTACCTATATCGGTACCATTACAGTAGTTTGTAAAAGATTTGTTTAAAAATTTACTTACACCTGCTCAAGACAAGTGGCTTTCATGTTTGTAGATTTGTTAATTGCTTTTAGTTTGCCGTTTGTGCTGCAGAAAATGCAAATAGTTTATATCCCATGTATGCAGTATGCAGAACAATGAGAAAAAAATTTTGACCAATATACCGGTTTACACTAGCTCAATAATCTTGTTCTTTTAAAAAAATATTTGAAGGTCATCTAGTCATGCGATGCCAGATGCATGCACCTCTTGAAAATTGCTTTGTCTTTTAGAACTTTTTAAATTTTTATTTTTTGTGTAGCCTACAGTTGCAAAAATTGTTTTTCAGTCCTTGTTGTATTTTATCGAATTCCTCTTTGACTAAAGCTTCCTAGGTAAACATGTGCGGCGCGAAGTGTGTTTGTGTAACAAATTACGATTGCCTGATGTTTGATTTTTAAGGTACTGGTCGGATCCTCCATAGGTACTGTATTGTACAATACAGCTTCAAAGGAGGTATTGAGCATACTGTTGAACCAGCGCCTCACAGAAATATGAAAAAAGAAGACACAGCAGTATGTACACACATGGGACAATACAAAAAACGAAATACGAAAAGACTGCAGCAAGAAACAGCCAGATGAAGTAGTACATGATGTATTAAACAGCGTTCTTGGTGGCATACAATCTTGCACTGGCTTAGGACAAATACCTCGCAACAGACAGCAAGTGAAACACTTGATGCGTAATGGAAAGAAACAAAACACGGAAGAATCAAGATTTAAAAACATCTCAGGGAGAGGAAAGATAAATGATCCATGGTATTTTCTGCTAAATGAATAAAAATTTCAAGCAAGAGACAAAGACGCAACTTTCATACAAGGCATAAGAGTTGGGGCGGAGCCTCTCTGCATCCTCAGAAATGAAAGGCAACTGAATGATTTGAAGCGGTTTTGCTGCAACATTAATCAATTTAAACCGCTAACAGTTTATCCAACTTTTAATATTGGCAGCTTCAACGTGACACCAATCTCGTATCAGCACTTACTTCTACGCACCAAGGGAGACCAGAAACACCCAACGCTTATTGGTCCAGTTCTAATACATGAAAAAAAGATGAAAGGAACTTATTCAGTGTTTTGTGCAACTTTAAAACCCATCAAGCCAGAGTTAAGAGACCTATTGGCGTATGGCATGGATGATGAGGAACCTCTTTGAAATGCTTTCCAGGACAACTTTGAATGTTCAACTCACGTCCTTTGTAGTAACCACTTGCTGAAGAACATCGAGAGCCGATTGGTTGACATGAATATAACCGAAAGATTAAAGCA
This sequence comes from Phenganax marumi, assembly GCA_025400095.1. Classification (NCBI taxonomy): domain Eukaryota; kingdom Metazoa; phylum Cnidaria; class Anthozoa; order Malacalcyonacea; family Clavulariidae; genus Phenganax; species Phenganax marumi. The sequence continues at coordinate 6,815 of JAODVM010065105.1, read as the reverse complement.
AGATTTTATAGCTGATATTTTCGGTCGTCAAAATGGCGAAGTATTTGAACAGGGATTGTCTGATGCAGATAGTGTAGATCATTTTCTAAGTCAAATGGCTATTCTCCAGACCAAGTGGACGAATATTCACGAAAATGGTTCGAAATTTTGCGAGTGATTTGATTGCAACAAATGTGCAAAGTTTGTGGACCATGTATCTCCTGTACATCAACGAGCAGGTATTGGTTGACCTCCATCCACTTTCACAACCAACAGGTCTGAATGTGCCAATGGTGTCATACAAGACTATGTGAAACGTAAATGTGAGCAGCGTGTGGTAGACGTTTTTACATGTGCAACAAAGCTTAAAGAGCTTGTTGACATGCAGGAAAAAGAAGCTGAGCTAGCTGTGGTAAACCGAGGCGAATACGTTCTCCACCCAGCATATCAACGCCTCTCTGTTTTGGTCTCTGTGTGGGTGAAAAAGACGTACGACCAGCAACGAAAAGCTGTGAAAAAAGTTCATTCTATAAGGGTTGAGGATGTTACTCAGATGGATATTACCTCTGTAGGAGAGGCCGTTGTAGATGCCACAAACCCAATCTTGAAGATGATGTTCGATGCAGGATTGCATTAGTTGCCATGGGATAGTCTTGCACTACAAGTCATTAAGGCTGAAAAACTGAAAGCTGAAGGGACTGTCATCGAATTACCCACAACTGGTACAACGCAAATGGTTGTTGTTAACTCAAATCTTACCCAAATAAACCACACATTGTGCACATGCATCCAAACGGGAAATGTGAGTGCAATAATTGTCATGCGTATTCCGCCTGTTTTATATGCTCTCATGTTATCGTTGCATGTCTAGAGAAAGTACGCTTAGCACATTTCCTTTCATGGCTTGTTTCATCAAAGCGAAGAAAAGGCGGAATAAACTACAGCGAAACAGTGTCGTTTGGAATGCCCAAGGGTAGAGGAAGAAAGGGAGAAGCCCCGCCTAGAAAAAGAAAACGCAAGACGGCAACGACCACTACTGTGCAAAGAGTACAAACAGTAAACAACACACAATATTGTGCACAGGTAATATCTCTACGACCCTTAGTGATCCTACAACTGCCCCCATTGACACTACAACGACCACAGGTGACCTCACAACTACCCCAGGTCACCGCACAACAACCCCAAGTTACACCACTGCTGTTGCAGATAGTACCTCGATCCTTCCATGCCACAACTGAACCACAGCAAGCTGGGCCACAAATACCTGAAACTGCAGCTCCACAGAATCAGACGTCTCAACTGCGTACTCTCCATTCTACATTGAGAATGCAAGGCTTTACACCAGCGCAACAGCAGATATCCCGATTCATTCTTCCTGCGACGCCTCCATATCCATTGCCAGCTCCTCGCTCGTTTATTCGGTATTCTCTTCATTTCTGCCCTCCTTTGACCTCGGTTTGTTTTGGTTGTGGTAATACACTCAAGCCTTTGGGCAAGATAAGTGATACACCGGGCGACCTAGTAATTGTGTCTCACATGCATGGAGAATGGATGCAAAGTGGTCGTTGGTTAAGCAAGCTAGGAAACGTGTATTTCCATTGCTCAGTGCCACTGCTTCACTGAAAGAAGCTTGTTATAATTTGTAGACAAGTGGCATTAAACACGATAGAACTGCTCATGTGCTCAATCCCTTAGAGCAAAATGCACTTTCGATCTCTCTTTGACTTTGTAAAGTAGACTACTATGGTGGACTATTGTAAATCTTTAAACCGGAACTATAACAACTGCTTCAACGTTGCACTTTCAGTGTTTCTGCCAGACGAAATATTGTCACTAAGCAGTCCTATAAGCTACATGCCTAACTGGTCGTCAGACTAAACTATAATCTATGCTCTCGTGATGTAAGAATCATGTCAGATAATCGTATATCATGGCAACAGAACCAATAGGAATGCTATTAATGCCAAAATCTTACAAGTGATCACAGACAAAACTGACCGCGGAGTGTGACGTTGATTTGTTAATCACTAGCGTGATTCAGCAGTTATTGCAAGACTTAGTTCGTTCTATTATTTATTGAATATATACCCTTCTGTAATCAAACTGTCGCGCTCCTGAAAACCAATGCAATTGTACCATTTGCCACTGATTACAATAGATATATAATTGATTGTATAGGAGTTGAAATTGATCTCAAGCTTTTCATCAATTTGTTATTTATGATTCTGAAGTTTAATACTGAACACTTGTTAGTTATGTGATAATGTGTTGTGCCAGTGATTGACTTTCTGTAAATCGATGGCAGGTATATTTTGTAAAGGAAAAAGGCATGAAAATATAGCACTATAAATTTGGGGAAAATTTCTTCGCAAAGTAATGAAAATCTATCCGCAATAATTTATCTGCAATAATCAATCCGCAATCTGCCTACTCACGTTTTCCACCAAACCCTTCAAGTTAAGCTTGTTAATAGACGTCTTCACAAACTCATATAGAACCTCACCTTTGGTTGATGCTGTTGTGTAAAAACCAACAACAGTTTCCTTTGTCTGGACAGCAAAAACATATGTTACACAAAGCGATACTTGCTCTGTTCTCGCACAGTCTGAAGTCTCATCAACAATTATGCTGTACTGACCACTGGTTCTCACCTCACTTGTAACCCCCTAAGTACCACGTCCAAGACTATGCCAATGATTTCATTCTGGATTATGGGCGATGTCCACTGGGCATGTGCTTCTAGTTGGCTTTGAAGCTTGTGTTTCAGCCATGGCAAATCATTGCATCTAAAATGCAACAACTAATAAAATTCCCTCTTTTGGTATCTGAAACTTCCCAAATGTTTTTTTCTGTCCTCAATGTGTCATCGCATAGCAATATTCTGCTGGGCAGGAAGCATGAAACACTCTATGATGACTTGAAAGAATTGCCTGTTGCTTATCACTTTCTGCCTATAAGCACTGATTATTTTCTCCAAGATGGACGTTTCCTGTTTTTTATTAGCTAAAAACAATGCCCACTTAGTCATGGACGTTATGTGCTTTTCAGATCTTCCATGTTTAGAAAGTTTTTCTGGTTTCTCCATTTATTAAATGCAAATGAATAACCATTTTCAAATTTCCTGCAGGAACACACACATCAATTCTTTTCAATCTCACACATAATCCACGGATACTTTTCGTACAATTCCAGATTAATTTGCCGGGACGAATGTACAGCTCATGAACAATCAAAATTAACATTTAAAAATACTACAAGGCATTCCACATTTGGTTTACTTTTAAAGTAAATAACACAACAATTTTCATATTTCCCGCTTGGGTAGATCACCGTAGATCACATTCTTCAAAAAGGAGGTCTTTGCAGCCTGTGTATCCCAAGAGAACTCAAACTTTTTTTCAGTTGCTACTACCACGTTTTGAATATTTTTGAAGAGCTGTTTTTTAATTTTGAGTTTTACAGTTTTCTATCATAATTCAAGAAAAATTTGCTTCATATACACAATACAAACATGCAAGTAAAAAAGAACATTAAAAGCAACTTAGTTGCGACGTCGACAACCTGATATGAATGTTGCTTCAAGATAGATTCTGTTCAATTGTGGTTAATTTTATCACGTTTAATTGGAAACATATTTTAAACATTGTTTTTACGATATTGATTCAACATCAAACGAATGACGTTTTGATGTTGAATGGTAGTTGATTTTATGATGTCATCAATAAACATGTCATTCTTTCAACATTGAAATATGGTTGATTTTATGAAGCAAACTTTACAACGTAACTTCAAAGTTGTATTAACCTCATGTATCCAACTTTGAGATTAAACATCAACAAAAATGTCGTTGTGTTAAAGCCAATTTACATGCATAATGTAAACTTTAGTTAATGAGGCAATGCTTGGAGGTACTGTTCATAATACGCACAGTGGCAATCATGTTTACATCATGCACAACACGTGGTTCAAGATCAGCTCTCACTTCACCTTAAAGCTCAAAGGTCACCGGAGCCTCTTTTCTTCAGCATGTGAAAAGCTATTAACAAAAATGTCATTACAACCAATCAGGTTGCCTCTTCATTACCTTGAAACAACCAACCAATCAATTGCATCATTGAGTATACAATATTAGCAGTACGCCTTAGTGCAGTCACTCGGTTCCAAGTTCAAACAAGGAGCAAAAAATCTGTCAAACGCTTCAATAATCGCTTATTCAATTTAAATATTTTGTGATGCCTCCCGTTCGCCGCAGTAGAGGAAAAGGCAACAGGGGAAACTCCAATGGCACTACATCTACTGAGCATCTCCATAAACAGTGCACAGAAAAATGTTTACCGACTCTTGGTCACTGCAATGCCTTGGTTGCCTGTCTCAAACACCATGCCTCAGGGACTACAAACTTGCCAGCGATGGTCAATATAAGTGTACCCTGGACGTCTAGTACAAGCCAAAACTCAACGTATCATGTAAACGTTCCTTCAACAGAAAATACAAATGTACGCTCTAAGGTAAATACAAATACAAATACAACTTCGGTACGAAATGCTTATGCGCCCTTTGTGGGAAATGCAAATCTGCCCTCGACAGCGGAATCATGTCCTTCAGCACTATTAAGTGAGGCCCAGTTGAAAGCGATTGAAACCATTACTACACACATGATTGAGAAATCAATGGCAAATATAGCATCAAAAACAGCCATCGCAGCAGTAAAAGCTATGTCCAATTCAACGCCTACACAGTCTTGCATGTCAGAGGAAAACAACGCCAGCATCATGGTGGACGGGTATCTACATCGGGGTATCTACAGATACCAACAATGCTACTTCAAGTATACATGTCGTATCAAGTGTGCCCAGATCAAGTCAAGCAACGGTGGTTCCAGCATGACCTAGTGTCCACAACGCAATGGATTCCATGAAGTTCCGCGTCAGATGTCTGCAAAATCCAAACAGCTTAAATACAGCTTAAATTTTGTGTCTGTCTGAGTGAGTGTTAGAGCATCCGTGTGTCCATGCGGTGGTCAATCACATGGCAGAAACGTAAACACGATAAGTACCAAGTTTTCCCTGACAACTTTTATGAGTGCATAATTAATTTGCATAAGTATATTTAATTCATGTGTCAAGTGATCATGTGATGTAATATTGTGAATTATTCATGCACCGATGCACGTCATTCGGTTGTTGTTGTTCCTAAATGATTTTCGTCAAGCAAACACTCAGAAAATTTATGTTGTTCGCTGAAAGTCTACATTACTGAGTCATAAGAAAGATAGATCGAGGTTATTAAAGCTGTCGCTGTTTTTATATTACCTTGTATGGCTGTATTTACGTTATATTTACCTAGTATTCTATATTTGTTGTTATTTAGGAGACATTGTGGTCGTCCTGGACCGGGGCCACTGTGCTCGCACTGATTATTCATCAGGCGCTATTTGCCACGCACTCAAACTGAACCTTGCCATTGTACAGGTAAAAATTGAACCTTGCCATTGTGCAGGTAAAAAGTTAGCCCATTGCCATTGTGCATGGATATTGAGACTACTTTTCCATTGTGCAAGTATGAAAGGATTACAAATACAAACTGTCAAAGAACAAACATACACTGAAAATACATTAAATATTGATAAAACTATTTTGTACCAAGTAGTGAGTGTGCAGAATATGAGTGTGTCAATTCAGATTTACAGAGCAAGAATTGGTTCACATAACAATTTTGGGCAAGCACAACAGTCCATGAATCAAATAAAAGGTAAAGTCTACCATTGCTGTTAAGGGCTTGCAAATAATGTTGAGGAAAATGCACACCCAATTAATATCAATGATACTGTTGATCATAGTTATACAGTTTGAGCAGGCTTTAATCAAGGTAATATATCCATGTTTGGAAGAAATGCTGGAAAACAATGTGTTGCAAAGTTAATTTATGGTATTGTATGCAATGAAATAAAATCTGTTAGTATTTTGGATACACCCCTTCTGAACACACTTCTGGTTAATGCAAACAATCTTTATGCCATAATTAGTCAGCACATTCAGAATGATTTCTGGTTGCTTACTGATGTTCCTGAAATATTGTCTATCGACAATGACAGTTTTAATTTGGAATACAGGGACTCTTTTTCTGGAGCGTTATGGATCTCATAACAATGGACCGTATGTAACACTCAAACATGCCTTTCATGAAGTATTTCATACATGTAATTATAAAGCATGTTTACTTACTATTCGAGCAAGTACTGTTGCAGTTTTTATGCCTCTCCCAGATGTTTTCAAAGTTTTTGATTCTCATTCACGAGACACGCATGGAATACCAGCTGCAATGGGTTATAGTGTTTTAGTTTCTATCCAAGGAATTGAAAACCTTGTGAGGTTTTTTCATCACAGTTGTAACTGTCCTGGGCAGAATAGTCAAACTACTCCTTTTGAGTTAAAAGGTGTTAGATGTTACAGAAACACTTCTTTGCCAAATGGTTTGGATGATGCAGCAAATAACACAACATCCAATGACCATGAACAACAAACAAAACAACAAGAGTGTATTGTAGAAAATGAAAAATAGATGTGCAGAGCAAAGGAAAGAGTGTAACATATTGTGATATCACATATGATGCATGTGACAGATAATAAAAACAGATATAAGAAGTTGGCCTTAATGACGTAGTCTGTTTATTACATGGTGCCAGGAGAAACGCAGCAAAATGGAACACATGAAACCAATGGGGCTGCTAGAAATGGATGGCAACATAGCAGAGAACTGGCGGAGATGGAAACAGTGCTGGAATCTGTATGCTAAGGCCGGTGGAGCAGAAGTAGTCGATAGAGAAGGAGTCT
>JAODVM010064994.1:0-17545 GCA_025400095.1 Phenganax marumi | reverse complement strand
TGGTTATAAATGCATCGTTCAAGAACTTTAGAGACTAACGGCAGAAGTGATATTGGTCTATAATTGGACACTTCTTCTGCAGGACCTTTCTTTAAAATCGGAACTATGTTTGAGAGTTTCCATTCGCTTGGTAGTTTTCCTAAGGACAATCTTTTGTTGAAAAGATCACATAAAGATGAACAGATGCTCGATGCACTGTACTTCAAAAATTTTGCGGGAATCTTGTCAGGTCCAAGTCGCTTTGTTTTCATCGAGAGTAGAAAGAACATGATAAACTTCCTCTGGTACTAGTGTGATTTTGAAGATTGATTCTGTGGACGAGTCATCGTTCAAAATTGAAAATGAGGTTTCATCATTAGTGTTGTTAGGAGGTTTGAAAAAAGAAAAGAAGTATCGATTCAGCAGATCGGCTATGTCGGAGGGGTTGTTGGCTATGGTAGCTTTATCATGGTCAAACCAAGACATTTTATTAGGAATGCTCGAGTGCTTACAAACTGACTTAAACAGTGACCAAAACTTGTTACTGTTAGACTTCAACAACGCTGGAAGAGATGCAAAAAACAGCTTCCGTTTGTTGCTAATAATCTTCTTCGTGCTTCGTCGTAATTCTCGATATTTTTCCCAAAGTTTGGGGCAAGATTTACGTTTAGCTTTTCTTCTGCAAGTGTCTTTCTTCTTTAATAAATACTTGACTTCGCCATCAATCCACTGAGGAGTGCTACGGCTTTTGAATGATCTCTGTGGAATGTATTTTGCAGCCGTTGCAAGAAATAAACTTTTCCACTTTAACCAGTCATAGTTTAGGTCATTTTCAGAGGTGGCGCTGGGAGAAAGATCGAGATTTTTCAATGTCTCGTGTAGAGCATCCCAGTTAGCATGTTGGAAATCAAACACAGTTCATTTATCATGTCCGTTGTGTTTAATATGCAGCAAAAAGTCAAAGAATATAAGATGGTGGTCGCTTGAGATGTCCAATGTTGAAGGTAAAACGCAGGAAAAATTGACCACATTCTCAGGAGTAGAAGTTAACACAAGGTCTAAAATATTGTTCTGTCTGGTTGGATACATATTGATTTGCTGCAGAAAAAAGTTGAAAGTAAGATCTCTGAATGCAGCAGATCCAGCTGTGGTAGTTCTTTCAGGTAGACATGGTACAAATGTGGAATCCCAAGTTAAGTCAGAGAAGTTGAAATCTCCAGAAATTAGTATTTCATGGTAGACATTAATGGTTTGGGACAATTAATGCAAGTCTATCTTGCAGGGCCATGGTCTCAACCTTAACACAAACAAAGTTTAGTTGCAAATCTTCGCTTTATGCTTGTAGTGACTGACTTTTAATGTATTGTGTGGAGTATCGCTCTGACATTTGTTTTCGTAAAGTTTAAAATAGTAGTACAGATGGTGAGTAACGTCAAGAATTTTCAAATTTCCATGGCAAATTTAGCTGCATTGTGTATTATCAGATGATTATAATGTATGATAGGATTGCATGATTGTATGATCATATGCTTGTATGATTGTGTATTATCGTATCATCATATGTGTATTATCAACAATAGATTAATAGCTCAATGCTACAGAATACAAGTGCAACTCAATGCTGATTGCCACAACTTTCAAGTTTTTAAAGTTTAACTCATTTGCAACAGCAAAACTCATAACACACTTCAGCTTTATAACAGAAACTTAGCACGTGTATAGCTGTGGATATGTTTTGATCGTGTGCTATATTTGTCGCACTCCTATGGCTTCTGCCATTTGTCCAGCAAAGTATTTCAGTAATATTTTCGCGTGAAGCACAAGTTCAATAGCAATTTCAGCAAAAATGGAGGTGCACGCTCACGACGTTTTCCAACCATTTAATACAAACATGCACAAGTAATACCTGTATGCACGCCCCCGGAAAGTTTACACTATGACTGTATGACTGACAGATGACCACCGAGCTACAAAATCCTAGAGAGTATGCTGGTGAACCAGAGGTGAAGCCAAAAACATGGCAGATACTGATGCAAGTTGCCATGGACACCTTCCCTACTCTCTGGGAAAGTACCCCAATACCCCACATATAAGCATGCGACAGATAAAGTCACATTTGCTTATATCCAATTATAGTTGCATGCGCCTGTAAGCCATCAAAATTTGCGATTCTAATACTATATAGAAACATGACCAGAATACTTGTTTTATTACATAAATTTTATGATAATAAGTAACCATAGTCATTGTCTCTGGGTTCTTTGTCATCCTAGATTTTTCTCCAGCCAAAAAAATATAATTACATGCTTTTCTATGTGTTTTGGAATGTGGCCTACAGTATCCTCACATTTTAAACTTAAGTTTTGTTTATTAAATGTTCTGTGGTTAAATTGGAAAGATTTTAAAACAATATTAAAAGATATCTTGGTTCGCCTATAAATGTTCGAGGAGGATGAATATATCACAGCTTCAACCAAATTTTCCCACATTTTTGTTTTCTTCATATTTGTAATGACAATTACAATATAGTTCAAAGTTATTCAGCCAGTTATTATTCAGTTATTCATATTGTGCTTTTGACTATAATCAAAACTCAAAACATTTTTGGGGGTACTCTCCTATCAGAGAATCCCTCCCTCCCACTTTTTGGAAAGGATTGTTGCCCTTGATGACATTAGTACTTGAAATGACAAGCTTTTATAGTACCTTAAAGTGGTTCATGTAATTTGTTTATGTTGATTAACTGAAAACATTAACTCTCCCCAATACTTAACTTTCTGACTAAAGTTCTACTTGCATGTTTTACAGTATGAGATTAACAAGTTCACTACATGTCATGATAAGTTTTGTTCAATATTGACAGGTATGAAATGCTACCACAGTGATGCTACCAGTGCCATAAAAAAGGGCATGTGAAGAAACAGTGTTGCATAAGTACGGGGGAGACACAAAAAATGTTTTTAACAATTGCAATAATAGACCATATGCATAATTACGTCAGACGACCTGAAGCGCGTGGTGCACTCTGGTCTTACTAGTCACACAGATCAAAACATTTTGACATGGCCACTGACGACAATGAGAGTGCTGAGGTTCTTTGTCGCGATTCAGCCGAGGTTCAAACGAATGAAGACTCCAGTTCTTATAAGAACTCTGGCACGAGTCTTCAGGAATTTACTAGCGCTGAAAATAGTGGTATAACTGCACTGCCAATGACGATTGCCTCCAAACAAAGTACAGGCGTTTGTTCTCCATGTCCCCAACCATCTGAGGTTATGGGTGCTGATAGCCTACATGCTTACGAAAATGGTTGGACTAAATCTTTATTGAATTTACCAGCGTTCACCCATGAGAAACTGGAGAACAAGCTTGTAAGAAATAGTCGAACCATGCCTGATAAAGACACCCCAAAGGCTTATCGAAACATGAAGAAGGGACATAGACTTTGGAGGGGAGGTTATGTAGAGAACCCTTTGGTCAAGTCAAATGTTAGAGGTGCAAAGCTGTTATTTTTGGTTAACGTGCGTGTGAGTGCCTCCATGAAGAGTGTAAGTTACACTGTTTATGTCCATATGGATCAAGAAAATGGTGAAATTGAATATGCTAAGTGTTGCTGTAAAGCAGGTCAAGGAGGTTGCTGCAAACATGTGGCAGCGCCTTTATATACAATTTTCGACTTCGTAAATCTTAAACTAAAAAAAATACCTGAAGACCTTACTTGCACTCAACTTCCTCAGAATTGGAGTGTGCCCTCTGGGAGTTCCAAGACCCTGGACAGAGCAGTCAAATTTGAAGACCTTTTCTTTGAAAAGGCTGATGTGAATAAACCAAACAAGAAATACTCGGTGAGAGGCAGCAGAGAGGAATACTGTGCTACGCCACCTTTTGCTCAGAATGTGTCTGAAGATGAAATAAGAAATATAGCAAGTGCATTCAAAGAGATCAATCGAGCCTTGTTATTCTGTGAGGCTTTAAAAACAAATAACTATAAACCTTGTACAGTATTCGAGACATCCTGCACTCAGTTGCAAAAAAGGAGAAAGATAAATACTGAGACTTGTAATGACTTAAGATCACAGCCACTAATAAGTCTATTACTTGATGAAATCTTCAAGAATGTGCAAAGTGATAACAATCCAACACTGAGCTACAGCCAGGAACAATTAGAACTGGCTACAAAAACAGTTGGTCTTACAGTATGTGATGCTAAAGATATATGCATGAACACCATGGAGCAAAGCAAAAATTCTTGCTGGTACGAAGAACGTGCTAAGAGAGTCACTGCCTCGGTTTTTGGCAAAGTCTTAAATCGAAGGAAATCGACATACCCAACATCCTTAGTTGAATCAATCAAAAAAAAAAGAACTACTCAAATACAAAAATCCCTGCAGCTATGAAGTGGGGTATTGATAATGAGGACAATGCCATATGTAAATAAAAAAGTGACTTCCTGGAGAAAAATGCCTTTGGTGATGTCAGACGTTTTGGATTTGTCATCAGCCCAACGTGGCCATGGCTTGGTTGTAGCCCTGATGGAGTGGTGGTAAAAAGTGGCATACCTGTTGTTTGTGTAGAAGTGAAGTGCTCTTACTCTATTAAAGATTCAGGTGTTAATGAAGCTGTGGATAAAAGCAGAAGTTTTTATCTTAAACAAACTGAAAATGGTTTAAAACTTAAGGAAAACCATGCATACTATTTTCAGTGCCAAGGTGTAGTGAACATTTTAAATCTTAACTGGATTGACTTTGCGGTTTACACAAACGTAGATATGCATGTGGAGTGTATTTACAAGGATACAAATTTATGGGAGACAAAAATGCTCCGAGAACTAACTTCATTTTATTTTTCATTTATTCTTCCTTCATTTAATTATTTTAAACAACCTTTCTAAAATATTCTGTTGTGTTTTTGTCTTGTATTGGTTGTTCAAATTTCCTACTGAAAGAATAAAGTAGATATTCCAAATTCAATACAGGGGTTCAAATCTATTTATTATTTTCTACAATCAATGGTGGTAGAAAGTTTGATAGGTAGCATCATATTTCCCAAATTTTATTCAAATCTGCTGCCATGAAGATGGGGAAAACTGTACCTAAAATTTTAAAGTTTTTGATCCTGGCTATTGCTTGTTCCACATGGATTCTGACAGAAGCTATTCGTCAGGTTTGGGTCTCTTCTTCTATAGACAGGTGCTCTTTTGCATGCAAAAAGGGTGGAATGTTTAATGTCACCCCAACAGGCATATCATTTTCAATATCAAATCCTTTGTCCGCCATTACGGAGTCTCCACCTTCCAGCAGACTCAAAATACCACAGTCATTAGTTATTTGTTTGTCACTTGATCTTCCAGCATACAAGTCAGATACAAAGAAGACAGCTCCTGATGGACTAATGCCAATCAAACCTTTGGCAGTGTTGTGGTGTTTATAGCTTGAATATGTGATGCTTTGACTTCTGAAAGAGCTTGGCATCTTGATGAAAATCTCTGTACAATCAATAACAACTCGTGTGGAAGGATACATTTCTTTGAATGTAGTGGGCATTGATTTGTTGACTGATTCTCATGAAGGCCAAATCAGGTAACAGCGTAGCCTTGAGTGTAAAAAATCAATCCATGTGATGAAGATCCTTGACATCTGTGACTGGGATAATCCAGCTTTTGTGGCCAGATCTTTTTCCAAAAGGCCTAATCTCAAATGAACCAAAACCAGGAAAAATTCCTGTTCAACCGTAAGAGATCTTTTTGGTCCATGTTTAACAACTTCATCTGAAGTGAGTCTTGCAGAGTCTGTTTTAGAGCCATAATAAACCAAACTTTTCACTGCTGGCCCAAACGAGTTGAATATTGTCTTAAAGGTTTTGTAATCTTGAAGTCTCTATAAAATCTGAACATATAATCGTTGGTCTTAAAACAGTCAATTGAAAAATGTTTGCCTTTCAGTTGGTACTCCAACTGCTTTCTTAAAAGCTGAATGTCAGTCTTTTGTTGTTCATTTTCAGTTCATTTTCAGTTCATTTTCAGCTCATTCTCCATCTTCAGCTTTTCGTTGGAAGCCAAGAGTTCAGCCATTTGTTCTTGTAAATGAACGACCGGGTCAGCATTTTCATTGGTGGTATTCGTACTCCCATTACTCCCATTCCACCCTTGAACAAAATTATTGTCGTGATCACTATTAAGTTCACTAAACAGTCTGGATTTGGTTGACTTATCATAATTTGAGTTCGATACCAAAGAGGTTCGATTCCTTGCTTTTTCCGTGGGCCGAGGATTTGTGGGAGTAGGTTTAGTTGCTTTAGGGACGAGCGTTGGTAGCTGATTCATTTAGGTTTTATGTCCGCCAGGAAAATGTTGAGACCAGACACTGTGACCAATTGTTGGTGAGAAATTCTTGTGAGAAATATGATTAATCCTCCTCTTTCGAAGTTCCACTGACTCTTTGCTTTTACCATTTGGGAAATTATAAAAGGAAAGTTCAGGGTTCCTTTTATTATTTGTGAGGCATCCTGGAACACAACAGGTAAAGGCCACCAGCACCTCCACTTCACTTGGAGGCAATCGTCGTTGGCAGCGCAGTTACACCGCTATTTGCAGCGCCAGTAAACTCCTGAAGACTCGTGCAAGAGTTCTTAAAAGAACTGGAGTCTTCATTTGTTTGAACCTCGGCTGAAATGCGACAAACAACCTCAGCACACTCAACTTCGTCAGTGGCCATGTCGAAATGTTTTGATCTGTGTGACTACTAAGACCAGAGTTGCACTGCGCACTTCGGGTCATCTGACATAATTATGCATATGGTCTATTGCACCATTAATGGTGCAGTGCCTTGAATGTTCAATCAATTTCTTTCACATTAACATTAACTAACATGTATCTTGACTAATGAGATACTTCAAAGTGAGCTGTACTTTGAAATCTTAAGTATCACTTTAACTCATTTATTCGTTGCACTGACAGCTAAAATTTGGTCTTATTATTAGTCGAGTAGGATAATGCTATTCTCCTCTGTTTATTTCTACTAGCTATACCGTCAAATGTAAGACAACTTTACTCTTAAGATTTTGTATGCATCTATATTGATGGCTAAATACTAAACTTGCATGGTACTCTTAATTGATTGGTATATTTTCATATTATGTGTTGATTTTATGAATATTTGTATGCTTAATCATTTTAATGTAAATATAACTGTTTTTAACTGTGGTAATTTATCGATGTATGTGATTAAAATCAAATGTCCAAATAATTTCAGTTAAACACTCTCTGGTGGCTAGCTGTCGTAATTTACCCATTACTGTTTGGCTGTCACAATGATTTGCACAAAGTCAACTATTTCGAGTATTTTCCAAAAACTCTATCTGGTTCCAATTCCAAGATTTTTGTTTCACTTCACAGAATTAATAATAAAGAATTAAGGTAATAATGTAAGTATTTTTCTCACTGAGAAGAAAAAGCCATAAATTTGCCACCATTCAACTTATATGTACATCCAATTTTATACAAGTCAATTCAGCTAATACATTACAAAATGATGCCACTATACTTGGCTGGCATAAAATACACCTATGGAAATAATAATTTATGAGCATTTCAGATTGGTGTGACTTGACCATAAAATATATATACAGAAAAAGGTCTGAAAACGGGTTATCTGTCAATCGGATATGACATGTTACAGCCACTCTAGACTGCAAAGACGAGGCTGTAAACTATTGGTTTTGGCCTTTGAAAGTTAAAGCAGACGAAGTCTGTTCTGGACACGATTCTTTTCACAGCTTTTGCATAATAATCAAAGAATTGGGCTTCTGCAAAGACTAAAATAACATAAAAAAACATGCTACACTAATAATATTTAGCAACATGAAGTCAACTGCAAAAGCAACACATACATCGGTGTGCTGAAGTGAAATATCAATTAATCATGCTTCAGTTGAGCCAGCTATTCAAATGTCCAGTTTTAATATTTTGTTTCAATGAATCACAAGGAGTATGTGCCGCAAACACGATGAACAAAGGCTTTTCAAAAAAAATTCAGCCATTGCCAGGAGATTGCTGCAGAATGCATGCAATGCATCAGCTAGTTTCTGCTATAAATTTGGCATTCTTTTATATTTGACAGATTCCATATACTTCCCATGGGCAAAAATGATGTTCAAATTTTGAAATAAACATTTTCTTGTGACAAATCCATGGTAAAAACTAAGATGGAAACACCAAAAATTTCATACAAAAACTAGTGACTAGCTAAGAGTGACTAGCACAGCAGTGCTTCCTGGGAGAGTAGGGAATATGTCCATGGCAACTGAGGTGATGCTTTATCAAAATTGGCCATGTTCTAGCTTCACTTTTTTCACTGGCAAAAGATTGGAGCACGCTCTCCAGGTATTATATAGCTCAGTGCTGATGACAGACTATTTTGAAGAAACATTGCACAAAAACAATAATGCATTCTAATATGATCTGAAAAAAATGTTTACAAAATCCAAGCTGATCCGATCCGATCCAATCCGATGCTAAAATTTGTGACCTGATCTGATCAGAACTTAAAAGTGGTCTATAGTGTACCTTCATTATTTGGTGAATGAAAGTACTTTCTCATGATAAAAATAAGCACTGAGACAGTGTGTAAGGATTTGCGATTTGAAACAGAAATTATAACAAACCATGTTTTTGCAAAATAATAAAACAAAAAATGAATGAAAGGACAAAGAGAAACCAAAACCTCTGTTTCCACAATTAGTAATTAAAACTTCTTCAATATAATCACAAAATCAATAAAATCAAAAAAGTGGAAGCACCATAGTTCACTTTTCGTTGTATAGTCCACTCCTAGTCAAACAAGCCTCTCATTATTGAGCTTTAAAAAACGTTTTCACTGACATATCTAACGGTGAACAGTTTTACTTCACGACTTTTAGTTGAAAACAAAGCTAAAATGTTTAGCTGTAAGGATATTTAACAAAAAATAGCGCATTTCTTGCTCCACAAATCGTGATAAATCAATGCCGTATATCAATTTCTGAACACGTATGAGAATGTGAGCCATTGAAACTAGATATTTGCGTCCCAGATATTTGCTTCTCCCACTGATTATACAGAACTTGCAGACAAATTAAATTATGACTTAAATACGAATTATGAGTGGCTCGTTAGAAATAAATTACAGCATCACCCTACTAAAACAAAACTAATGATTATAGGATCGTCACACAGCCTCAGTAATAAGATATGTGATTATCCAGTTACAATAAATGGAAAATCGATCCCTCGGACAAATTCTTTCGAAAGCCTAGGCGTATTCCTTGAGGAAAAGATGAACTGAGAGCAACACATCGAAAAGATATGTAAAGAAGTGAGTGCTGGGATTACCTTTATGAAATCAATTAAACCCTTCGCATCTAACAATTTAATGCCAATGGTCTAAATTGCGCTGATACAGCCATATTTGATTACTGCTCTTCATTGTGGGGCAATTGTTGTGTTTTCTCGAAAGATAAACTCCAAAAATTTCAAAATCATGTGGCAAGGATAACTGACAGGGAAAACTATGAAGTCAATTCAGCTGACGTTCTTAGATCTCTTGGTTGGGTTACTTTGGAGGAAAGACGAATTGGTAATAAATCATTATTAATTTATAGAATTTTAAATAATGATACTGCACCAAATCTGAAAAACTCTTTCACTAGATGTAGTGAAATCCATGGAGACTATAATCTAGTGGTGCAAAACTCTGGAATAGCCTGTCACTGGAAGCAAAATCAGCTGAATCTGAAAACGCTTTTAAAATAAATATTAGATACGGTCACACCAAAAATCCTTTTGTAATATAGTTTATAGTACTCGGTGTTGTGTTTTGACTGAGGCTAGCATCGATAATGGTTTTAAATAAAGGTTACATACATAATGGTTTTAAATGGTTTTAAATAAAGGTTATACATTACACATTACATACATTACATACATTACATACATTACATACATTACATACATTAAATACATTAAATACATACATTACATACATACATACATACATACATACACACATACACATATACATAAATACATACATACATACATACATACACACATTTATACATACAATTAAAATTGCAGAACAGTATCACACGATTGTGCCTTATACTTATAGCATTTACACTATTAAACCTCACTGTTTGTGCTTTACGAATAAAAACCAAAATGAGATCGGGGTACACTCGTTGTTTGTCAATTGTGAAATTTGTCTAGATTCTAAGTTATTGTGACATCATTTGTAAACGTTAACAGCCAACTAAAGCTGGAGAATAGAGAACTATCTCAATTTGCAAAAATATTTCAGTAATTTGACATAAAACAAGTAAAAAACATATCTAATGTGATCTTAAAAAAAAACTCTACAAAATCCGATCCAATCTGATCCAAGTGAACAACACTTTGACTCCGATCCGAACCCAATTGGATCACTTCAAATGCGTACCTGGATCGCATTTTCAAACCTTTGTCAGGTAGTGTTAAATTGCCTGCCACCCGACAGAGTGCAAATCTATCTCAGGCTACTTATGATACAACATATAAAGATTGCACTTGTTAGCATTGTCACCAACACATTGAAGAAGTTTATCACATAAGCATTGTGATCCTCAAAACAAATGTGAAAAATTCTTCAATTTCTCAACCAGTTAAGTGAATAGTATACAGCAAAGTTTGGAAAACACGACATCGAAATTACTATAATTGAATGCATAGCACATACATTGAAACTTCTTTCAACTGTTCATAAAGCATTTCTTGAAAGGTGACAATTCCTTCAAAATTTCCACACAAAACTTTACTTTCATCCAATGGAATTCTACAAATCAATGTGAAGACAAAAAAACCCAGTTTGGACAAGGTGAACTTACAAACTCTGTGATGCCTTTCAAGAACTAAATGTTACAGTGCAAAAGCTGAATGTTGCGAGACATGGACAACAATGTGAAATATTGATAGTTCACCAACATGAAAAACACTTACACAGTAGAGTCCTGAAGAGGTATCAAGTAGTTGGCCAGCAATGTCTAAAGCAAGAAAACATGACACATAACAAGGTTTCAAGGGGTAACAGAAAATGGCGGTGGATCATTTTGGGTACTTTGATCGCTTTCTATCTTTACTAAGGTTAAAAGAACATTAAACTTTTAGAAAACTTTTTCATAGCCTCAGAGTTTCTGAAGACATCTTCTTCACAGCAAAAAATGCAAGTCAGTACCATATACAGCACAAGAGCTGCTTAGTAAAAGGCAACTGAAATCCGTATATAGTCTAGAATCTCAATGACAGCTTGCCTACAAATATAAACCATCACTAATATTTTAAACAATTTTTCTTTTCATACAACAGATGAACTACATTCCTCATAGAAGGGAATGATGCTGTTTGTGACTAAAGGGGATGGTAATTCCCACCAGGTTGCTATTTATGGCCATACACAAAAAAGGCGAAAGTCTGTAATGTCCCAGCTAGTAAAAGTCCTTTGAATTTGAACCTTCCTATAGCAGCCACCTGTGCATGGCAACTGCCAGGACTATAGAAGCCACCTCTGTGACTCTCCACAGTGGGCACATGGTGTTAAATTCTCATGAAATCACACAACAATCAAATCTCAAGATGTAATCGCATTGTTTTGACTAGTAGTTCTTGGTGTTTCCAGCATATATAAGGATATTCCATACAAAACTTAATTCAACAACATTGCATAGTGATTTAAATTGTAAAATGCCACAAGAAAAATCTATGCAATGAGACTGAATATCAAGAAGAAAACAAAATTTTATATTTTTTGACTGCATAGTAAATATCATGAAGAATGACATTCTGACCAATGCTTGTCATGACGCTTTTGTAAAAAAAAAACTTTCCCATTTTATCTTTGAGGCGATTATAATAAGAAATAGGAGGGCAAAATATTTTTCACAGGCAGGTATTACTTCATGTCGGCCAGTAAAGTCGTGTCATGCTGGAAATCTACCTCTATAGAACAGGCAACCTCTCAACAACAGTCACTTAATGATGCCCAAGGTGACGGATGTAACAATGATTGACTGTGCTTTGTAGCACACATGAGTTTGAAACTAGCTCACATCTATTATGGCCTGGTGTTTAAATTTGAATTTGGAATAATCGCTTCAATAATTAGAAATTCTGTTTCTAAATGATTTTGGTTCTTTGATAAAGCAAGAATTGAATACGTCCTTTTGTAACATTGACACTTTAACTTGTTTAATTTCATATTTCTACTGTTCAGAGATTAGTTTATGTCGGGGAAATTGACTGTTGAAGAAGTGATAATTTAAAGGATGAAGAGAAGTCTTTGCAGCAAGAAACAAGAAAGAAAAGTAATAAAAACAATTGGTCAAAACAAAAACAAGACGCCTGCTTAGGCGTTTTTTCTGCCAAATGTTACTAGATTGCACTGTGTACAGGTTTTTAAGCCTGCAGTGACACCCAGAAGAGGAATGATTTGCGTTTTCATGTAGTGTATTAATTTGCCAGCACAACTTGATGCATCAAATACCAATCATTCCCAGGGCGATATTATAGCATTAAACTCTGCAACCGACATCCACCAATTTGCCTTACTAATATGTTGATATGCTTTTTCATCTACGCTTGAATTTTCCCATTCTTAAGCCCTGGGCAAACTAGGAAACATTGTTGCAGAAACATTTGTGATTCGCCATGTTTCCTCAAATGTTTCCATGTTTGCCCACCTGTTGAAATATTGTTGTGAAAACGAAATTTGCTTCCCGGAAAGCAAAAATGTTTCCTATCAAATTCAGAAACATTTTATGTTTTCCAAGTGCGATTTTTGTTGCGGAAACATTGTTTCCCAGTGTTTGCCCACCTTGGGAAACATGACAAAACATTGGCGGGAAACAATGTTTCCGCAAACAATGTTTCCTAGTTTGCCCAGGGCTTTAAACACAATGTTTAAACTATATGTAAGCACATATTCGACTCTCTTAGAGAATTTGAACATCAGATCTGTCTCAGAATTATGCAGTATCAAGTTAAAGTCATGCATTTTCATTGTTATGATATCTCATATCACAATTCAATGCAGAGCACTAAAACTAATCTTTCAAAAAATTTTACTGTTTATTAAAACGAACTCAATTGCATTCATATGATAAACTGTATGTACAGTGGCAAAACGTGACTTTGTTCAGCAGAATTAGTTATAAGAATAGGCACTGAGACAGTGCGTAAGGATTTGCGATTTAAGAAAGAAATTATAAGAAATCATGTTTTTGCAAAATCATAAAACGTAAAACGAAAGAAATGCCAAAGAGAAACTATTTAGTAATTTGAACTTACACTCTTTGAAATTCCCAAAAAATCCGAAAAGAATGATATGTAGTGGAAGTTCAATTCGCTTTGTATAGCCCACTCCTTGTCAAACAAACTTGATAATATTTCGCTTAAAAAAACATTTTCATTGACATATCTAACAGCGAACAGTCTTATTTCACGACTTCAAGTTGAGAACAAAAGCTAAAGTGTTTAGCTGTAAGCGTACTTAACGAAAATAGGTGCATTTCATGCCCGATAGCTGCAAAATATCAATGGCGTATATCTATTTCTGAACGCTTACGAGAATGTGAGTCGTCGGAAGTAATCGCCATTCCATTGTTATGCAAGCATGCACGCATACATACATGCATACGCACACTTACAGACTCGATGACATAAAGGATTTTGCCTCGCAAATCCTTAAAAATTGTATGATAATGAATAGCTGGAGATATCGGCAGCATTTTCTATACAATTATAAATGAACTATTGCACTTCATGAACATTCTATAAAAATGTACACAACCAATGCACAATGCAGTGAATCTTTACAAAAAGAGATTTTGAAAAAGTCTACTATTTCGTTGATTTGCTTTCACCATGGTTACACAGGTTATACAATTATAAATAGTATTAACATTCAAGTAATAATGTTTTGTGAATGTCAAAAAATATATCAATAACATGGCGTGAAATAACCAACAGGACTGACAATCTCGAATGTAGTTATCCTTTTTATGTAAACATGGGATATATCGACTGTTTGGATGGGTGACAGTAAATAGCATTGATAGCAGTACAAATGACAAAGAAAGTTCAACTCAAAAATATATTCTAAAATACTAGTAAAATTTGAACTACTTTCCGCAAAAAGCGTTATGATATATTCTTATATTTTTACATGTAATCAATCAAAACCATTAAGGCCACATTCTTCAATGCAAAATTGGAAATTGAACAAACAACTTCGAAGACTGTTAACCAAAGACAAAATTTGACATCAAGTTCATTGCCAAATCACATACATGAACCAAAACGCATAGATGTTCCACTGCATAGACCAATCGGTGTCTTCAATGTGCTTCATGTGATCGTATGTTTGCGTACAATGCGCTTCGTGTGATCATGCGCTTCAATGCGCTTCATGTGATCTGTGGTATGACGAGTTTGAACAGCAAAAAAACTCACTAAAGTGATGAGGCAATAAACGTTTAAGGATAAAACCAAGAACAATGCATACACCATATAAAGGCATTTCTGTGATTACACGAATAGTTTAGCCAAAATATATCCTACTATTCACTGAAAATCACTTTTAAACTCTAATAATTATGGCAAGCATTTTGACATAGTAAACAAACAAAAACAACAACGATTTCTGCTTTATAGTGTGTTTTTTAAAAACATAGTTTACTGAAAATATTTTCAGTATTGCACGTGAGGAGTTGGTTCATGTGTGTAACATCTACTACGCTACACATTCTTTACATTTAGACTAAACCCAACAGTATTTAAATCATAATCAATGGAAGGAGATGGTCTGGAACCTGCCAAAACTGCAGAGCAACAGAAACACAACATGAAAAGTACATGAAGAAGCACAGAATCTCTGTTGTGGGCTTATGTCTACATAACATTAAACTGAACATTTTTTACTGGACTGCACTTCATTATGCAGAAAACATCGTGTGTTCAGTGACTGTAAAAGTCTAAAAACCAAACAATAACATTGAACAACAACTACTGCCAAGTGTCCAAACCACCTAGAATATTGTGTAGCAGTACAAACAAGCAGTGTAAACAAGAATAATAAGGCAAGATGGGTGGTCAAAGTGCCCAGTAAGTAAACATAATAATGCATACAGAGTTCTTACAAATTACAGGAACAGTGTATTTAAAGCAAATTCAGACAGCCCAGGAATGAAGTTTGTACAACATATTATTCTCTTTTACAAACTTAGTTTTGTCAATACAAAAAAACTGACTGAATGTTAATTTTTTTATTCGTGGTATCACTACACACATTTTGCTTTGCTGATGGCTTGCAGATAAGGCAATCACACAACCTGCAGAGAAATCAGTTAGTTACAAGCAAGTATCTCAGTTACTTGTAGGTTGAGATCGCAGTATTTCCCACACTTCCAATGAGTGTAAACTTCAAAAACAATTAAATATGTAACAAAAGTATATAAATGATGCCGACTAACACCATTAAACTGTCCTGAAGTCAAAATACAACTAGAGAAGACTGCAAAGTATCTGAGACTTTACCACATTTACCTGCTACACTTTGTCACACCTCACATTTTGAGTATTACTCACACAAAATAGATGCATGGGGTCTATGTTGGTAGTATATTTATTCACCACCACAGAACACTATGCTACACTTGACCATGCCATACTCTGCACATCCAATGACTGACACACTCTACTACAATAGGCACATTATACCATGCTCTAATAAATGGGAACGTAACTGATTTGCATTTTGAATTTGAAGCATCTACAAGTTTAAACACTCAATTCAATCATGGCCCTTTGTTTTAATATTAATTTTGTTCAAAAGGAGAAATTCGTGGTCAAAATACAATCTGTGTAGGAGCCCAATTTCTGCCAAGCTCCTGGGCTATCTAGTGAAATAAGAAGTCATACAGAGACTATTCAAACAAGAGAACATACTGCACTCAGAAGCGTAACTAGTTTTTGAGCCTTTTTATGTGATTATGCAAAAAAAAGGAAGAAACTATTGCATTGCAGGTTTTCTCAATGAATTATCAGGCAAAAGCTACAGTTACCCAAAAGGAATTTTGATGCATGTTTACTTGCAACGGTAAGCAACACGCTCTGCATGGACCTGCTTTGTGAGAAAGAATCGATCAAATTGAAATCCCAGTTCGTCTTCTGCGTTGTGTATGGCTCATTTTCAAGGCAGAGATTTTACTCAATGGCTTGACATCCGTGTACCAGCTGTGACCTATCGATCGCAAAGCAGTATCTCGTGTAGCTGATAAATTGTGCTACCAAAACTGAGAAGGCTAAAAGGAAGCTTTCCAGGAGGTATATCAATCAATTGAGAAGTGCAAAAAGATAAAGAAAAGTATAGCAGTCACTGGTGATCCTAACAACCAAGACAAAAGTAATTTTCAAAGCAAGTTGACGGAGTCTCTTTCTCAAAATGAAGAAATTTCTATCCAGGAGCAAGAGCTAAAAGATGGCGTTGCCAAGACAAGGAATGGGTTGAAGAATCTAAGAAACTGCTTAGGTGTAAATCAAAGCTAAAAACTGCCCAGCAAAAATGTTCAAATTGTATAAGGACAATAAGACACCTGAAACAGCGAATAAAGTCCAATGCACAACCTTCAAACACAGCAACCAAATGTACTGCAAATGTTCATTCAAATACAGCAACTGTTGATCACTGTGAGATGAAGAGCCTACCCAATTAAAAATTTGATGGAAACCCACTGAGCTATATAGTATACCTGGAGAGCGTGCTTGGCAACCTGAAGTGAAGCCAAAAGTATGGCGGATCCTTACACCAGTTGCCATGACCACGTCCGAAGTCCTACTGTGACCTACCACTGACCAACTGCGATCCAAGGATAAAATTTATCCTTGTCCCCCCTGGATTTGTATAAAAATATATTTTGTTTATTCAATGCAAACTCGAACTCAAAATTTTCAAAGAAAATGCCACGGTTCTGTTCTGGTTTTGGGTGCCATTCTTCTTTGCTAAAGAAAGAGCCTATGTTTTTTCACGGGTAAGTTACGACAGTTTTAACAGACGCAATAGTATGTAAATTTTGTTGTCCGGTCTCCGGGTCTCGTACCTACGGTCTAGCGAACCGCGTTTTTGTTTGTCTTTCGTATTAAATAACAATTTTAATCTGTTTTATCAGCCCAGTCTTCAGTAAAATCCGTGTCATTATAAGTTAGAGAAAGCTGACATCATGCAGCGAAGAAAATGTACTTTTTTAAATATCAATGAGAAGTGAGAACACGTTTGCACATCAACAACTTCTTAAGTTGTGCATTATTTACTGTTTTTATTTAAATGCCCCAAGTATAAAACATAGCTGGGAAAAAACTACACAAAAAACAACACTCATTTTGTAAACTGAATATTATGGTTTAATTAGTAAATGGAGATTTGGCTGATCACAATTGCACAATTTACAACTGAAAAATAATCAAAATAAGACTGCAATACAATATTTCTTTATATTCTTAGTCTTT
>JAODVM010064883.1:0-17547 GCA_025400095.1 Phenganax marumi | reverse complement strand
GCAGGGCTTCAAACTGATGTCAATGTTACAACCTTCTGATGTATTTTTGTTTTTTTGCCGCCTCTGAGTTGCGCTTGTTTCGAGAAACAGCTGTTTTGACCACACTTCAAGTTTGTGTTTTTCCCTCCAGTTTTAAGGACAGATTGCTATGGCTTCACATTGCCATCAGCGTGAGTGCTTTTCTCAGCAGCGTTACGCCTAGCGTTCCACTTGTCTTGCCCTTCTGTGGCTGAGGTGAAGCCAATTGAGAGCAAGGGTTCCCAATAGTTTCACCGAATTCCATCTTTGGAGTAAATGTAGAGTGGATGTCGCTGTGGCATGACCGTGCATCACTCACAAGATATGAGACTTGACACTGCGTTGACACTCTTGTCCAGCAGGTTGTGCACACAGCGGGTGAAGAAACAGTGAACCAAGAAGCTGTTCAAGATACGTTTCACTCGGGCAATGTATACGCCCAAGCACAGCCACGAATCCAACCATGCATGGTGAGAAAAGGTAAGTGCTTGATTTTGAACCGGCTTTCCTGAGAGAAACTTGAAAAGAAAACGGGAGGAATATATATTGAAAATTCGTGGAAAAGAAGTGGATAAAGTTTGGTGTGCCTTTGACAGGGTTAAGCAAGAAGGGGGAAAAGTATGACAGAGACAAAAAAGTGAGCAAAACTGAGAAAATGTTTTTTTGGTGCACTTTTTTGAAAATGAAAAAACATCAAAAATGCGTTTTTCTAAAAATGATCGTTTTTTGGTTTTGAAAATTTGATAAAACGTCAAACACATTTTCTTGAAAACCACAAAAAACGAAGAAAAACTGGTTGAAACAACGGGTCTTGTGGTAGCAGAGGTGCTTCCAAAAAGCTTGAGTCCTCTATGGGGAACACTTAGTGGGTGTGGAGAGTCTAGGGCTGCCCCGCACTTCTCGGAAAATGCATCGTACAGGATCTGCGGATTGTTTTTTTGACCCCAGGGCTGACGGTCATCCAGTCCAGATACGGGTTGTCTAAGACAATCTTCGGCCCCGAAAAGGAACCAAGTGAATATTGCTTCGGATTCGGTGAGCCCGCCTGCTCCCCTCGGAAATGATGGATCCAGGATCTGTAGATCGGTGGCAGACGGTGATCGAATCCAGATTCCAGATCGTATTCATTTGTTGCTGCAGACAGACCTTGTACAATCAATAGCTGTTTGCTGGGCAAACCACCTTTATATTTAAGCAAAACGACGTAATGGAATGCAGAAATCGATAAGATATGACCGGACTGGACTGAGAACTTCCAAATACCATTACTTTGCCCTTTGCCCCCGCGAAACTTTGCCATGTCTGATCCTCTCGATTGGCTGGCTGGCTGGCTCTTCCGATCCTTCTGAGCGGAGTCGCTAGCCAGCAAACCAGAAGTCAAAAGTCTAAGTGTTTCTTTTGGTTGCTGTGGATTGGGGACAGGGAAACATGTCAGTGACAGTGCATTATTGTGTTCCATCATTCTTTGTGGGATTGGACATGGCAAGTTTGGTTAGATCAGGTTAGATCAATAAGGAAGAGTTTGCACTCTTAGGAAGAGCTGCTGCGAAGAGTAACCTGCATTTGGCCCGGGCGTGCAAACGATCTCGCTTGGCAAGCAAGAGCCAAGAGAGCCTGTCTGTGTGCTCCAGCGACAGCGTAGCCGCAGCCCGTTCTGGGCGGGCCGTGGACGACCAGCTGCAGTTGGCGTCCGCTTGGCTACCAGGGCGCATAGCAGGAAGCCATGTGCAGGTCTTGGCCAAACATTTGATAAAAGCAGTGGCGGGACTGGCCAAATCCTGTGGCTTGATGTCGGACCCAGCGTCTGAGCTCACAGCACAACTGGGGGACATTTGGTGGCGGTCAGTGTTTTCGCATTTAGATTTCCTTTTTGTTTTCACACTGGTCACGGCGTGTGTGTCTTCCCAGTGTGTGCGTGCTGATTGGATCGTGCAAGGACACGTTCGACCAGCGCTTCGTCAGAGGCAGCAAATTCAACCTGGCAACGACCTGCTTGCTCAAGCAGAAGGAATGGCTTGATCGCAGGGACACTAGGTTCTGAAGTTCACACTCTAGACTCTAGACTCTAGAGCTATTTGCCTGGGTCTGTTTGCGCTTCCGGATCCTGTTCTAGTTCTAATGGTTCAGTTTATTTTTGTAGCGTGGAGTGGACCGTGACTGAGGTGGAAAATGCCCCGACCAGAAACCCTACTTCGGACCTTGGTCTGCCCAGCTGCTACATGACTGTGACTACATGGATGTGGGACGAGACGGACTACATGGATGTTGTCGATGAAATGAAATGTTCATGTCAGAATTCTGAATTTTTATTTCCAGTGTCCATCATGAATATTGTTTCTGTTTCTCTGGTCTGTGAGCACACCGTTTTCCTTGTTCGGTGGGTCGCTGTTGCCAGGAGCAATTGGCTTCCATTACAAATCCCAACATGCTACGTGAAGCTACAAACGGATCAATCCTCCCACTGTTGCTGGACGGTGTTCCCTTCACCAAAGCTTTCAAGTGTGCGACACTTGTCAGGAGGCTCATGATTCGAGATTCCAGTACAGTAGATCTGATCTGAATCTGATGATAGTCTGACGGTTTGTTTTAGGGAAAGCCTAGGCCGCCTAGGCAAACAGCAAGCACTATTTTCACTTGTCAGCAATGACGCTGTGTGGGTAGCTCAGCTGAGGGCTTCGCGCGCAAACAGCGTATCCAACATTGTGATGACGGGGCCTGAGGTAGTTTTGGCTTGGTTGGCAGTTGGCACTGTGTTCAATGAAAAACGCCTGCCGCCTGCCATGGTCAAGGTCCACCATGGTGCAATTTGGAGAAATGAACGTCCAGCCCTCAAACTTGTTCGAGTGAGGGCCGCGCGGGCCACTATGATCTTGTGAGCCCCTCCCTCCCCCCTTCTAGGCGGTGGATCTTGGCACTCACGACTGGGAAGCCCCGTTGCTTTTCAAGGACTTCAAACAGTTGATTGAACCAAACGACCGGACCAAACTCATGACTTGACTGCGCTGCACGCCTGAATCTGAACTCTGAACGGTTATGTTTCTTTCAAGCTGGCAGGCTGGCAGTGTTTTGGGTTTTGGTCGGTTTCGTTGCTTGTGCAAAGCAGCAGCAGCAGCAGGAGGTAATTGTGCCGCCGCCCCTCTATTTGCTGCGCCTCGCAGCATCAGCCCTGCGTGAAAGCATGCGAAGATGGAAGCCGCACTGTCTACCCATGAACGACACAGATGATCAACTGCCTCCCCTATTCAAAAAAGCGAGCTTCAATCTTTCCATCCTGCTGGTAGCAGACGGTGCAGGGTCAAACAATTTGCTGAAGAAAAACGAAAGAGCCACCCAGCTGCGCTAGTGTTGGGGTAGCAAGAGCAGTTTCTCAGTTTCTCCCTATAGCTACACCTGATAGCTGCTAGCTAGCCGCCAAGGTCCAGGCAGAGAGAATGAACCAGGACCAGAACGGGCCCATCCATTTGGTTCAGGGCTTGGCTCAGTGACTTAAGTGTTCAGTGAGTGAGCTTGTTTTTGATCAACCGCGATTTTTGAGCGTGAGTTCAGTTTGGGTCAGGATTTGCCTTTGGTGTGGACACCCCAGCTCGAATCAGCGCCGCCAAACACCAAAGGCAAAGGACGTGGGAGAGGGAGGGGGAAGATGAAGGTTACGGAGGCGCCGCCTCCACAGCCACCTCCTGAGACAAAGTCGAAGTCAAAGTCAAACGCTTTTCTCACGAATTTGGTCCGCTGCGGAAATCAAATGAGCAGTTCATCCAGTTGGAACATTCTCAAGCGAACCCTGCGGCAGCTAATTCGCAGCATCTTGGCAACACAGAGTCAACGCACCGCAGCTGCTTGTTTCTCCATTGCTCAGCAATGATTGCTGGTCTTAGATCTCAGGTATGATCTGCCTGAGGCCATTGTCAGAGCTCAGTGGTCAAACGAGGCTTCAGCGTGAACAAGAGAATGTCAAAACACTTCAGATGTTGGGGAAGTGGCAAACCGCAGAGCAGTTGTTTGCTGCTGGTGGAAAGAAAACGTCTATTATGGAGTCCGCCGAGGAACTTATGGTGTTTCTAGGCTAGGTATATAGCTTGCTGTCCGCTGTGGAGACTTACAGTAGTCACTGTGGTTGTGGTCGGGAGTCGTAGTCTTGTTTCATTACTGTGACTTCCTCCATTGCTAAGTAAGGCTCGTGGGCTCATCTGATTGGAGGTCGCAATCAATTGTGGCGCACATTGACTTTGACAAATGCCATGTGCCAAACCCGGCAGCGAACGAGTTTCTTCTGGATTCACTTTCAAATCATGTGGCAGTTCTTTGTGAGCACTTGTTCCTGTCCAGCAAACCTCCACGGCCTGCAGAGTCAAGATGGACTGGCGTGCTGTCAGTTTGCCGTTGGTGTCTGGCGTTCAGCTGCTTCCACCAGTTGCTGGGACCATTGTTGAAGGCATTAGCGGCAGGTGCTAAGGATTCAGGGGACGCCGAGACTCAAGCAGCCACGTTGGACAACGACGCCCGGCGCTCAACTAGAAGTGACTGGACTGGACATGTTCTCGGTTCTGGCGCAAGTCTAGTGAGTCTGATGATTGGATTAGGTTCAAATGTCAGACTCTGATGCGTTTCGGGCACAGCAAAGCCAACGCCGAAAGTTGCTCAGCGCACGGCCATCGTCTCAGCCATGCGCAGTGCACTTTCAATGATTTCCATGACCCGCCCATGGGAACACGCGACGACACCAAGGGCCTGCGACGACACCACTGGGTTGAAACTGTTCTTGAACTTGGTGGGGAATGAGCCGGTCAGAAGGCTGTTATTCTACGTGTTGAAGTTCGAGCTTGGGGCTTAACTTACCTCTTATAACTTGTAACTTATAACTATACTATAGCCCACAAACAAATTGTACTGGATCTGGTACTTGACTGTGACTGTGGCTGTACAATTCACAGTGGCGAGGTCTAAGAAGACTTTGGCGGCCGATGAAGAAGCCGCATCTTTGAAACAACTTTGCCAGCAATACCTGTTCAACATGGAAAGCCCTGCGCCTAGTACCCTGCTCAACGTTGTACCGTACCAACCTTACACCGGGCAGGGTAGAGTCTTTACTTCCCCTGGATGGCTAGGTTTGGACCTGGATGAGCAAGAGGTATCTGATGCCGCACAAGGTTTTCCAGCTTGGTCCATTGCTCAGGTCCATTGCTCAAAAAAGGCATTCTGAGTTGAGAGCAGCTGAGTAGTGAAGTCCAGTCAAATCGAGTCGAGTGTCGGGTCGTGTTGAGGTCCTCCGGCAGCCTCGCCCAAAAATCTTTGGATGACCTCGCAAATCTTTTGTTGGGCGAGGAGTTTGCTTCAGAGCTTCTCTATAGGCTAGGCCCGCTAGCTTTTTCATTTTCAGAGTCATTGTCACTTTTCAGGCTGCCAAATGGAAGCCATCGTTGTTGCAATTCCGTGGTGCTGAAACAGCTGTTTTGAAACCTGGACCTGGCAGGTTTTCTGTGCAAGTACCGCCTGAAGACATCCTGTTGATTTCCAGAAGGTTCCTGCTGGCAGGAGTTCCCTTTTGTGACATGTGTGCTGTGCTGTGGAGGCTTGAAGTTGGACTTCGCTCGACTCGACTGAGTTGTTCGCACTGGCAGGAGCTGCAAATGTTTGGTACAGGCTGGACCACTGGACACGATAACAAAACTTCAAATTCAAATCTACAGTAGATTGGGGCCCGGGGAATGGTAAGGTGACTTGGGACTGTTTACAGACTTGGATCTATCTGACCAAAATATTCCCTGCCTGCCGCCCCTGTTTTTGTCCATTGTCAACATTTCCAATGCAGGCTTCACAACCCCCTGAGCCACCCTCCATGGAACTACCTGTCCTACGCAGACCACACACGATCGGATGCATCTCGTTGGTGTCTCAGATCAGTGACAGGACAGGACAGGACAGGACAGGACAGGACAGTGACTGACAGACAGACAGACAGACAGATATACTACCCACCATTTTCGTACATTTTTTATTTTTTGATTTTTTGATATTCAATGGTTCAAGGCTGAAGCCTCAAAGAGAATCAGCCCATGGAACCCCAAAGTGAGAAAAACAAACCATCCATCATACTTCAACCTACGCTTCAAATTCCTACTTCCCACTAGATGCTCCAACTGAGCTTTCAACTTTCTTGATTCCTTTCACCCTCAATGCCCTTCTCTTGAGCAGCTGCTGCGGTGCGCTGCCTCCATCAGCGAACCCAAGGCCGGATGTGGGGAGAAGTCCATCACTTATTTCCAGCATCTTTTAAAATGTGTACCCTATCTAGAGCCAATCCTCATTAAAAGATTCCCAGTCTACCAGCCTATGGCCCTTGATTTTCATGTAACCTTTCACGGGCTGGAAGCAAGTGACACCAGGCAGCGGCTTATTGGCTTTGCGGCTGCGCGGCTCGTCAGCTTCTTGAATCAAACGCACTGGTGTGGAGGGAGTGTGGATGTTAGGCTATGGTTTGTGGAAAGGTTGAGCCTATTTTATTCTTTTGAGGCCTGCGGGTGCCACACTCAACCGTTTCCAGAGATGATGTCCAACCCATGGCAAACCCACACAGACACACTTGACAGGCGGCTGGCTGCTGCGGCTCTTCGGCTTTGCGGCTCTTCAGCTTCTTGGGTAGAAGGCGCCAGGGCCAGGGCTCTGTCAGGGGATGCTTGGTCGATCGCAGCTGGGAATTGAATGGGTTTTGTTGGTTATTTGCACTGAAGCTGGCAGGGCTTGGCCTCCTTTCTTGCAGCCCTCGTCGGGGCCTGAAGTTCCCGGACGGTGAAGCAAAATTTTCAGCAGCATGTTGGGCTCAATAGCTTTGTAGTTGCCTGGAGCAGGAAACACTACTTTTTTTACGGTGTTAGGGACGACAAGTTCAAACATGGACCGTTATGCTATGTCGTTCAGCCAGAAACCCGGCCAAGGCGTTTCTTCTTGCAGCTCCTTCGTGTGGAGGCCAACCGGGCTTGAGAGTTGGAAGGGTTCGATTTCCGCCTGCATGCAGACTGCAGAGTTTTATGGCTGAGACTGAGGCAGTTGCTATAGGCTCAACGGCTCTTTGCGGCTGTTTTTGAATTTACATGTTGCATCCAAAAACCAGGTCAGCAGTTCTGGAAAGTTTAATCTGTTTAATGGTATTGAAAGCTGAGTACAACTGGCTAGATGTTCTTCCCTGTTGACCTGCATCACCAGAGCCATTGCTGCTAGCCTCGGCACCCTTGAGAGGCTCGGAGGGAAGTTGCGGTTTGCTTTTCAACTGGCCCGATGATGGCTTTTGGCTTTCTGTTGAGTCTCAACTCATTGGCCACCAGTTCACCACTGGCTGGCTTGAATTAGATAGCGGCCCCACCTCTCGGGCACAGGCTTCAGCGGCTCCTCGGCTATTTCACTGCGGTCAGAAGGCAGCCCATCTATCATTCCGCATTTGGTCGTGTGGGTGAAGACATGAAGACATTGGGCCAGGTATGTTGAATAGCTTGATTCAGATTGTTTCAGTCTTGGATTGAAACACTGGCTTGGGGGTGTTTGTGTGGTACCAATGTCACTTGCAGGCTTCGCCGCTGTCATCGTTGTCTTTTCCTTCAGCAGAGGCAGCGCCGCACTAGATGTTTAAGAGAGTGTGTGTGTGGCTCCTTGCTTAGCACCCCTGTTCTTTGAATATAGCCCCAGAGATTATTCCAAGCCCAGGCGCCCAAAAAACGATAACCTCCGCTGTTCCATCAGGCCCAGGCGTTTGGCGCTTCACCTGCTGTCACTGCTCCCCTGGCTTTGAGAAGGCAGGGCGACGGGACACTTCAAGTGTCGAGTTTGTCGGGCAGGGTCCACCGACGTCCAACTGTTTAAGCTGGAAACGCAATAGTATTAGAGCGGTCCATCGCACAAATGCTCTGTGTTTCTCAGGGCACTTCGGCTCAGCGGCTCTTGGCTTTTTGCTGTTTGGCTGCTGAATGTTTGGTGCTTTGCGCCGTGTCGTTGGGGGTCGCCCTGAGCCAGAGTCTCCAACTTCCTCGTCCTCAGACGAGATGGCAGCGGCGCAGGGACCACCACAAGAGATGGGCCCACCTGCTGACGACAGCGCAGGCAATGGTGGCAATGGTGGTGGAGCAGACGATGGTGGCAGTGGAGCAGGCCATGGTGGCAATGGTGCTGGAGCAGGCAATGATGCGTTGGTTTCGGCTTCATCGGCTTCAGCGGCTCCAGCTTCCAGTGCTGAATCCCAACTTGCTCAGAGCGATGCAGCCAGGAGGGCGCGGCAGGAAATCGCTCAAAGCGTTAAGGCTGGGATGTCTTCATTTGAGACTGGCGCGCTGATGTTCACCAGAGAAGAGTTTTGCCGCTTTACCTGCCACCCATCGGCTGTGCCCTCATGGTTTCAGCAGAGGTACAACACTACTGAGAATTTCACCTGGGCTTTCTGTGGCTTCGACCCGGTGGTGAGCTCATTTTACCCCAGCGGCTCCCGGAACCACCAGGATTTGGTCAGTGTTTGCGCCCGTTTCTCGGTCAAAAGTTTGATTAACTTGTCTCTTCACATTTCATTGGCTGGCGTTCCTTCATGCGCAGCTAGACTTGGGTTGAAGCATGATAGTAGTCAGTTGTTTGTTCACTGGAGAATGAGAATGATGCATCTGAGACATGGCCTTGCCGGATGCCTGGGTGGTGGATGAGGCCAAGGAGCTTCAAGCACGGCTGCCTGCAGCGCAGAATGTGCCAACTCGCTGGCACACAGTTGCTTGTATGGATTAAAGTTGTGTATTGCGACATTTTAATGTTCTTTCAGGTAGAGTTTTCTGGGAATCTAACAAGGACATGCTGCAGTGGCAGAGCGGCGACGGCAGAAACAGGCACCCTATGCTCCCACGGCTCCTCGGCTTGCAGGCTTTGGCGCTGGAGGCGCAGAGCTACCAACTTGGAGCAAAAACACGAATGTGCTACCTCTTTTCAGGATGTATTTGCCAAGAGCTCGCAACTTGGAGCTGCCCCGTGGATGCACTCTGCTTTCCTTTCTCCAAGTTGCGGCAGCCGACATCATTGTCGTGGACCAGCTGACAGACATGGACACGCAAAGCTCAGATCATGTTGCCACTTGAAGCATCAAGGGACAGGGCAAATGTTAAGTGGCTGACACTGAAGTTCAGCACGCGTTGGACCATCTGTGAGAGTGAGTTTGCTTGCTTAGGCATTTTGCTCAAAATGACGTCTCCAATCCTTTTGCCTAGTTTCCTAACTCATTGGCTAGACTCATGGGGGCCCCAGACTTTGTCGCGGATCCGCGCAGCTGCAGAAGCTTGTAATGAGAAGGTTGCGTGGCCGAACTTTCTCATCAACGGCTCCAATGGCTCATCAGCTTTGCGGGTTGGAACAGATTGTAGTGGCTTGGAAGCTCCAGTGCATGCCCTCCGTTCTATGGGCCTGCTGCACAAACATGTTTTCAGCTGCGAGATCAATCCGGCCCCCAGGACGATGATTGAAGCGAATTGCTTGCCTGAGGAAGCTTTCATGGACGACGTGATTGTCAGCTCTGCTGGCGCAGTGCCCTTTGTGCATTTGTATGTGGCTGGGTTTTCCTGCAAACCATTTTCCATGCTTCACAACAAGACCAAGCTTCTTGAGGAAAAGGAGGCTGAGATTTTCAAGGCAGTTCTTCGACGCATCGGCAAGCTACGGCCTCCATGCTTTGTCCTCGAGAACGTCAAAGGCATCCAACGGTGCATGGAGAAGGTACAATCTATGTTGCAGGACTTGGGCTACATCGTAGCGGTTCAATTGATGGACCCATCGAGTTTGGGGGAGCCCCTTCTCCGGCCACGTTTCTATTTCATCGGGCTGCGAACAGATGTGGCCGCTTTCCCTGCAGGAGCCTCCAGGCACATTCTCCAGCACATTTGGACTGAGCTGGGGCAGGCAAATGAACCTGCTCCTTTGGCTCAGCGGCTCTTACCAAGTGACGACCCGCTTGTGTCGCAGCACCAACAATTCAGGAGGGCGCGATGGTCTCAGGCAGCAACACTGGGGTTTCCAACCAGGTCACCCCACATGAAATGGAAGGAGCTGCATGATGAATGGAAGGCCAAACATTGCCACGCGGCTCCGTCAGCTTTTAGTTTCAGGGGCTGCTCGGCTGATGATTTGTTTTTGCATTTACCCCGGGAGAGAGACGTTTGGGACAAGTTGCGCACGACAGTTGGGCAAGCTGACCAGTTTGTGTGCGATTTGTCTCAAAGTTTGGGCCGCAACAGAGAGCGCACTGATGGAAAGGTGCCTACCATTACTCCCGGATCCCACCTGATCCTGGGCAGTGAGGGTCGAGCCCTGCTGCCGCACGAGGCTCTTCTGCTGCACGCATTCCCACTCCACAAGATGACTTTCCCAAGTTGCATCTCAGCGACGGATCTTGAGAACATGGGCGGTAACACTATGCACTGCCAGGTGGTTGGCATTGCCATGGTGATTGCTTTGCTTCTTGTCAATTGGGAGCTGCCTGCAGCCCATCAGAGCCTTCCTGCAGCGTTAGCTGCTTCGGCTCCTTTGGCTCTTGAGGCTGCGAAGCGTTTAGAAGAGCACTTGCGCAAACGCTTTGGAATGCAGCCACCGACATGGAGCAAGGTGGCCAGAAACCAAAATTCTGGGAGGCTCAGAGCCAGAGTGCAGAAGGTCAAGGGCCTGAAGGGTGAAAGGAGACCAAAGTGGAAGAAATGTCTTGTGAACACTCGGCGGGTGTAGTTTTCTGGCGCCAAGACCAAAGACAAGCATAATTAAGCAGTGGCTTTGAACGGCTGAAAGGCTGTTGAGTTGATGGAATTTCAACAGTCATTAATGATATGTATAGCGAATTTGCCATCGTGTACAGGATCTCAGACATCAGGCCAGTATAAATCACCCAAAAAGCAAGGAGTTAACACTTGAGTTTTTTGGTTGCGTGTTTCCAATGCCAACTTTGGTAGCCTCAGGCTGCTGCGCTTTTGCTATGCTATGGCTTGGGAAAATGTCTCGTGGGCAGAGAGGCTTTTGAGAAGCCTGACCGGCGAGAGTGGAAGCCGGAGTCGTTCCTATCAGCTCAGCAGCACGAACCAGGGCTCTTGCAGTGGAGTTATCTGGTGAAGTGGCCAGGAAGCTTGGGAAGTTATCTGGTGAAGCTTGTAGTTTCTTCTCTTTTCAACTCCCTCCTATGGCTACGCTTAAAATTAAGGAACTAGCACACCCCCAAACGCATCCACCGGCCACTGGTAAAATCTCTCCAAGGTGTAACTTGGTGGTTTCTGCGTTCAAAGCCTGCGCCAAGACCTCTGGATCGCGCTGGCAACTGGCAGTGTTCGGTGAACCCTTTGTGGCTGCGAGACCATTTGCTTGCAAAAAGAAGGTTTGCAAGAAGCTGGCAAGCTGGCCTGAATTTTGGGCATTCCTTCGATCAATTCGCGTTCTGCGGAAATCAAGAGGCTTAGTAGCCTTTGGCCTGAAGACTTGAAGTGGGGTCAGTCTTGTTTCGTACAGGAATCGGAAGTTGCTAGCAAAGCAGCCTAAGTGGCTCCAGTAGCTCAGCGGCTCCAAAAAGCGCCCCCTCCAAATACGCCCAGTGGTTTTTAAAAACCAAGACCGTATTGCGAGGGGAAATTGTCCACTGAATATGCTTTGCCTCAGTTTCAGTATTGCCTTGGAAAAGATAACTGAGAATACACTCCTGGTTTGCAAAAACTGGGCCCGTATTCACAAGGGCATTCCCCCCTACAATACGCCACTGGTTCGTAAAAACCAGTAACCTCAATGTTTTCGTGTCATTGAAAGGTGAAAACAAGCACTTGAAAGGTTTCGTGCATTTGAAAGGTGTTTTGTAGCCGACGACTGCTTCCAAAGGTCTCAATTTGCTTGCAAAGGTACTGCGTTGCCACTGAAAGGTCTGAGAGAGGTCTCAGGGCAGCTGTCATTGTTTTTACTATGTTGACTTCACCGTCATGAATCGCATGCTTTTGCCAGGCCAGCGATGCCTCCACCTGCGATCAGTGCAAGGCTGGCAGCAGACGAAAGGGTGAGCGCCTGCAAAGGTGGGCAGGCGACCAATTCTTGGGGGCGTTTGGCCAGATGCGCTTGGGTCGTTGCTTGGTGGTAGTAGTCCTTACTGGTCAAGTAGTGACTCTAGAGTTTGTGCCATATAGGGCCTGGCCAGCCTGCAGCCCAGGCTGCCAGGGATTGCATGGATTCCAACGACAACAAGCTATATACTCTCTGTGGCAAACTTCATGTTTCGAGACTATGATTTGGACACAGTAGCTCCAGTCTTCCAGCTGCACTGATGAGAGTGGTAGTGGGTCAGTGGTGTTTCAGCAGCGTGCAGCGTTCAATCGAAGTGAGGCAGCCCTGGCAGCTTACATGGCCTATAGAATCGGCTGTCGCATCCCACCACTGGACAAGGTGTGTGAAACCTTTCAGTGCGTTCTGTTGAGCCTTCACCACTATGTGTTACACTTACTTTCCCATGAAAGGTTCTCTAGTGCTATTGAAAGGTGAGCTGGTCGTCTGCCTTGTT
Source organism: Phenganax marumi (assembly GCA_025400095.1). Lineage (NCBI taxonomy): Eukaryota > Metazoa > Cnidaria > Anthozoa > Malacalcyonacea > Clavulariidae > Phenganax > Phenganax marumi. The sequence continues at coordinate 5,000 of JAODVM010064883.1, read as the reverse complement.
TGATCAGACAAGAACATCATCAGGAATCAGATCCCATATTGGCACTCCAAGCTCCGCAGGACCCAGACAACCTGATGCTGCAGATCTTGCACGCTGAGAATCCCTTTCTGAGGATGGGGGAGTCCAGGCTGTCTTTTCTGGACAGTTGCAGAGGCAGCTTTGCCCACTCTGTGGTGAAGAGCCGTGACTTGGTGGATGCCTGTGTGATAGTTTTCAGGCAACAACCTGCAACAACTTGATACGACCATACGTTGCAACCTGTGAGCGCATCGGCTGTTTGTTTCTACCTGTGCCACAAACCAGATGAATCACCGCGCCCATGCCAGGCAACAGGTCTGTCAGCTTCAAAAAAACTCTGGCTTGGTGCTAGGGCGGACCTGCTTTGGGGCATCCTTAACTGAGGTGGTGACAAGCTGACGGCCTGTTTGAAGATTCTGGTGGCCAGTGCCAAAGTTCAGAAATTGGAAGCCAGGGAGCAGTTAGCTTTAATTATGATTGCAACGTACCTTCGCTCTGTGCAATTTGGTGAGTTCTTGGTGGATGAGTTGTCGGCTCGTCGGCCCTTGGCTTTGCTTCCGCTCGTTCAAAAGTTCTTCGAAGTCACCCATGGGGTTGCCCAGCGAAAAGCTTTCCTGCCGTCCCGAGTTATTTCCAAAAGGGGGCAGAAGGTCCGGCCGAACCGTGCCCTGGCGAAGCTTCGGATGGCTGATGTTCTGGCCATGGCTGGCCAATTTTTGGATGGCAGCCTCGACATTATGTTCGTGTGCCAGGGCAAAGCTGATTGGATTGTCGACGTGGATATGTGCCTTGTCGCAACCTGAATGGAATTTCAACAACATCATTTTCAAGACAGGGAAGCAATAGCCAAGTAATTGACCACCGAGGCTCTATCTCGTGAAGTGCAACTCCAGCAGGCTGATGGCTCCCCACTTTCGGCAGACACTTGCGGCCATTGATCGTTTGGCCAACCCTTGCTACGAGTGCAGCCCGCATTGGATTCGCAGATGCAGTTTATAGTATAGTATAGGTTCGTGTCCTGGGGTTTGTGAGTGGCCCGTGCACTATAATAGACTTCACTGACTAAAACTTTTGCGGCTTCAATGGCGCACTCGGGTTTTATGTCAGGAATGGAACGTACAGCAAGGTCTTTGGGCGATGGTGCGGCCAAAGCCCTGCAGACACTCTGGAAGCCGTCCAGGAGCAGTTGAAAGGTTTGCCAAATCCCAAGTGCGTGAAGATGCAAATTCTCCAGGCTGAGGTCACATCTGACGTTTGCGTCGTGAATGCGTGCAAGTGCATCCACGTCTTGAAGACTCCCGGTTTGCGCTTATCGTTGAGATTCAGCAAATGGCTTCCTGTCAGTCATGGGTTTCCCTAGCCACGACTTGCGCTCAGGAACTTTTGCTTTCTCAAAAGGAGTTGCTAGGCTAATTTGGGATGCCAGTGTGAGTTTGTTTCCGCCCCTTGGCTTTGCAGCCACAATGGGGGCAGCCATTCTCAGGCAATTGGATGGGCGAGGAAGACCCGTCTCCTCTCCCCAAAGTTGGCCGTGCCCTCGGCGGCAAATGAAGAGGCTTCCTGGCTCATCGGCTCCCGTTTCAGGCACCATTGCCGCTTTCGTTCCTTTAGGAGGAGATTTAGATGTCAGCTGCAAGGCCTTAACGCACCGCTTCATGTAGACCCTTAAAGTCAAGCACTTTGCCCTTCACTGCTGGACTATTCAGATTTTAGCAACTGAAGGGTTATGGCCCGGACCCTTCCAAGCATGTGGCTGGTTTTTGGCCACTGGGCTTTGGGTCGGATAACTAAAATTAGCCGTTAGTGTTTTGTGAGCATCCTGTTCAGGCCGAGATTGGCTGGGCTCATAGATCCTCACCATCAAGGCACCTTTTGACCTTGCAGAAGGTTTCTCAAAGGGTACAGTGTCGTCACCTTTCCTTGCGCAAGGAATAACTGTTGATGCAGTAAAAGGTGGTGGGCATGTGTTCAAGGGTTGGCCAGGCAGTGCAAAGCACATGCTTGAGCTTTGAGGCCACTGGTTATTATGTACCTTTGAAATCACCAAGCCTACCCTTCCCAGCGGAATAGCTTCAACCTATCAAATGAAAGGTAGTAGGTGGGGTCGGAAAGGTTTGCCTTGTGTGTCTTGTTTGAGGACCTTGTGTTGTTTCTTACAGCTTCCTGGCCGGTACTGGCCAATTTTGCGACTTCGCTCACTATCCTTGGCAGGGTGAGGTTGGAAGTGCGGCCCACAGATCCTCTCCATGGAGGTGCCTCATTGTTCCTTCCTCGGGCTTCTTCAGGGCACCCAGCCGTGACCTTTCCTTGCTCCAACCTCTTTGGTTTTTGCAGTCAAGGATGGCAGACATGTACCCAAGGGTTAGCCTGGTACTGTACGATCAATTCCTGTTTTCTTTGTCGCTTGCAACCCACTGTTTTGGCTAGTGGCTGTGGTCCTTTGAAATCACAAAGTTACCTTTCCCAGCGGAATTGCTTCCTGCAGGCAATTGAAGGGTAGTGCGTGGGCTCTGAAAGGTAGACTCAAGATTGAGCTTGTCGTTTGTGTGGCCTCTGGCTAACTGGTTGAGATTTTGGATTTGTCCATTGTTCCTGTGGGAGGCCTTGCCTCAGACCAAGCAGCAGCTGGTTGTGACCCAACACATGAAAAGACTGGGGTTGGTGGGCTGGCCGCTTGCTGTCTGATTGAGTTAAAGTGCTCACTTGAATCTTCGAAGCCTCACTGAACAGTAGCATACGTCTCAGGTATGTGAATTTCTAACTTTTAGACTTTTAGAGCACGGAAACTGCAGAGAAGAGAGGCTCTGCGATTTTGAGAATTACGCCTGCAGGTCTCCAGCTAGTTGCGGCAGACGATGCGCTGCATGCCCTTACTGTCAGTCAATGCGCGGAAGCTTGGATCCAATACCTGTTTGTCGCGGGCAACGAACCACTGAAAACAAATCAATTCAATTGTCACGAGAAGATAACCTTTCAAAGTCTTGCTTGCGCCTTTGAAATACCACAATTTGCTGGCCATTGAATCGAAAGGCGCCAAAAGGCGCCCAAAGGTATGACGACGTGAAGCTTTAACACAAGTTTGTAAGGTGGACATGATGATAATTAGCTGGCTCAGGGGCTTGTTCGGCTCAAGGTGGTTCATTGGCTTCAATTCAACCAATCTTTGGAATGGCGCTTCCTCCGCCATTCCGTGTACGAGGCAAGAGATCTCCGAAGGACCTTATTGCCCGCAAGAAACTCAAGACTAAGAGAAGGAGTAGGGTATCTGAGCGAAGAGCCGCGATTGGAGATGGCCTTGCGCCCAAAGCTTGCCGCCCCTTTGCTTTGTTCATGAAGGATCATTGCAATGTTCACAAGGGGGCGAGCAAGGATGCGCACGCGCAGGAAATGAAGCGCTTGGGGCAAAAGTGGCGAGACCTACCCCCGAGTGAGAAAGAGGCTTACAGAGCCAAGTGCGCTGCAGAGTTTGAGGCGCAGAGGGTGCAATTGCGAGTTCAGGGGGTGAAGTTCAGACAGCACCTCCTTCCTGAGTGCAAGGGACAAAGGTTGGAACCTTTCAGTAGTAGCCAGTCGGAGAATACCATCAAGCAGGAGCAGCAGGAGGACGTGCGGATTGGTGCCTTCCGATGCCATACAGATCCAAAAACACAAGATGGCTCATGCTTGTACGTCGGAGAAGGTTCCTACGGAGCTGTGCTGCTGAGTGACAATCACCAGGGAAGAAAATGCGTCGTGAAGGTGTACAAGCATAGAATCCAGGACGGAGACATGCAGCACGAGGCTTCCATGATGAAGGCTGTGCGGGCGAAGGTTTGCCAGAGCTGCCTATGCTTTTTCCCAGAGGTTTTGGCGGTTGAGGAGAGGAAGCTTCCGTTCCCCCACTTAGTGTTGAGTTTTGGTGGGCCGTGCGTGAAGTCTGTTTTGTCTGAGGTGAGACACTGCCCCCCAAAGGTTATTCTAATAAGACATTTACGGAGAGTAATTGTGTTGGCGGTGCTGTTGCACAACGCAAGTTGATCAGAAGTCTTTCCTCAAAGCCACTCACACGAGTCTGAAAAACCCACGTGGTGTTGTGAGTTGATTTTGCCGGAGCAAAGCAGTACTTCACGCCACCGCTCTGCAGCCATCTCGCAGTGGGCTCATCCCCTTGCGCGAAGGTGCATCAGGCTTCATTGTAGCTGCTCCTTCGAAGGATGGACTGAAGGGTCAAAGGAAGTTCCTAAAGGGCAGCGCCTGTCGCAGAACTCTATGTTCAGATCAGTCTATGCCAGGGCCGGCTTTTGATTTTGAGAAGGGTGCGTACACTGCACATCCGTCTAGAGTAGTCGAGACTTTTTTGGGACTGGGCCTCTCTTCACATTTTGACAAGATGGAACCACACAGCTCTCAGCCTGTCAGCAGACCAGTCCCAAGAACACCAACGGGAAGTGGCAGCAGTTTACCAGTCTGATCCTTGGTCAGGCTGCAGCGGCTTCTCGGCTGCCGGCTGCTTTGGTGAAGGTTCCTAGACCAGGCAGGCGTCAACTCAGGGCAGATGAAATCGGTGAAGAAGCACTTATTATTGATCGTCAGCCCCTTCTCTCACCTATCATTCGTTCCTGCCAGGTGCAGACAGCTGCTGCTAGCGCTGGAGCAGAATTGTGAGAGAAGAAGAAAAAGTGCTCATTTCCTTAATATTTTTCGGGCCAGTCGAAATTAGCAGCTAGTTAAGATAAGGCTAGAAAATCCCGCCCCCCCCATGCACGGATGCACGGATGCAAAAAAAACAGGTGGTCCGTCTGAGTCGCCCCGACCCTTGCGCTGGAGTGGTGGCCGCAGGCGGCGATGGAGTTGATCCGCGCCTTTGGCCGCGAGACCAGCGAGGAGGAGGCCCGGGGAAGCCAACCGCGGTGTGAAAACGGACCGCGTTCTTTTGGTTGGGGTGGACGCACCTGTGAAACCGGTGTGAACCGGAAACCGGCGGTGTTTTTTGTGTGGAGATT
>JAODVM010064773.1:0-17548 GCA_025400095.1 Phenganax marumi | reverse complement strand
GCGCGTAATAGAAAAATATACAAAATTTGTCAACTTTGCACGGCTGTATTTTCCTTATTTTACAACATTTCGCATCCTAACTTGGCATTTTTAATAAATTCGGGATGCTCTTTCAGGCTGTGGTAAAATATTCTCCTAGTTCAGAAATTTTTGAAATTTTGCCTGTAGAGTTAAAGGTCCATTGATTCATATATTTTTTTCTCACAGGAATTTTACAAACAAGCTGAGTGATAAAGTGGCTAATATACATTCTCGATATGGGCTAGAGCTTGCGATGAAATCAGGTGAAGACTTAGATGAAGCCTAGTTTGCGTATAACTATCTTATATTCTTGATGATTTTTTTCCCTTAGCAATCCAGATTCTAATAGACTCATGGTGTTACTCATAACGACCGTCGAAATCAGTCGGACATTGCCGATTAATTTCGATTTATAGAAACAACATTCCACACTATTTTCGCACTGAATTATTATTTAGTAATCTCTTCCTTCATTTCATAGCTGTGGAATGGCTCTCTCGTTGCACCTCGGCACAACTTCGGCGTTTCTTCGACATTTGTCATGAGAAATTCATGAAAGCGCGAATAGAGCCTGGGACTGCTGTAGGGGCCGTGTGTGCTCAGAGTATTGGAGAGCCTGGTACCCAGATGACGTTGAAGACTTTTCATTTTGCTGGTGTTGCTTCGATGAATATAACCCTGGGTGTTCCTCGCATCAAGGAAATTATCAATGCGTCACGTGCTATCAGTACGCCAATCATATCCGCTGGCCTTGTGAATGAATCTGATCCTGACGCAGCGCGCGTTGTTAAAGGAAGACTGGAGAAGACTACGTTGGGAGAAGTGAGTGTTAGGGGGGGGCAGAAATAAGTTTCAGGGGGAGTATTGCATAAAGGAATTAACTTTCAGGAAGGAATATTTGAGTGAAGGAAGTTTCGTGAGTGTTTGAGAGACTTGGGTTTTCACGGGCAACAAACTATGCACACAACCAATAGAACTAGGATGATGCTTAAGTATAAAGTACTACTACTTTGCGTGGAAAATTACCAAAAATCTTTCGTTTTGTGTAGGTGACTGAATATGTAGAAGAGGTGTTCGCTCCTGATAGTTGTTTTTTGTTTATAAAACTAGATTTGAACCGTATAAGGCTACTGAAGGTGAGTTTCTGTTTTTAAGTCTATTTACTGAAATTTATGTTTGAGGATAGAATCGTATAGGCCAGGCTATAGTTTATCTTCTCTTTTTGTTTGTGTTTTTCTAACAGCTTGAAGTCAATGCAGACACTATTGTATTTTCGATATGTGCAGCGCCAAAACTTAAAGTGAAGCGTCAGGTAAAATTCTGTCAAAAAGGCAAAGGGAGCCGAGGAGAAATGAGTTAAAAGTACTGTGATTTTACCTGTGAAACCGACCTTTTCAAACGTAGGCCTTACGTTTATGGCATTGAAAAGAATACCTTTAGCCTTCCTAAGTATAAATGAAATTAACGCGTTATCTAGATAATCTTACCTCGTAGCCTATAGTATACAATGTAATTGTACTAAGGTTATAAGCTAATACCACATTGTAATTTAGCCTAGTTAATTGCTACTTCGTGTAAATTCTGTTATCATTATCATTACCATTGTCAAGTTGTTTTTTAAGTCTCACAGAAAGTGAATTGACTTCAATATTGTTATTCTCTTTTATAGCATGTTCATGTTTTGAGTTCATCTATAATTTGCGTGTACCCTCAAGAAAATAACAAAAGTTCGTTGCATTTTGTCATGCAGACTTTGAAGAAAGCTTTACCTAATGTAGTTATCAAGGTACGTTTGATTTTCAACACACAATACCTCGAATTCGTTATCACATCTAAAGCTCGTTGATATCTTGCGCTGTTTGTTTGAATCTGAAGCTCTACTTCTTGTCTCAGGGTATGAAAGGTGTATCACGTGCTATCATCCACGTTGATGAAGAAAAATCTCAGCCAGGTCAAGAAAAATACAAATTGTTGGTCGAAGGGAATGATCTTCGTGGTGTCATGGCTACTGTGGGTAGGTACTGATGATGTCGTGGATTTGACGCCCCGGGGTGCTTATTGGTGAGGGGGCCGAAAGCGGAAACACTTATTTCAGGAGGGGAAATTATTGGAGAGGGCGCTGAATATAAAATATGCAAAATATGGTATCAGTCCAGTTTTATTCAGCTCAGTCCTGTGCGCGAGAAATAATTGCATTATCAGCATGTTGTTAAGGTGGTGGTGCACTGATGTTTAGGCGTGAAAGGAACATCTACATCATCAAACAATACGATTGAAGTTGAACGAGTTCTTGGTATTGAAGCCGCACGGTGAGTTCAAAATGCTTGGATTGGTAGCTGTGCATGAATGAAAGAGAAATCGTTGGGACACCCACGAGAAATCAGTTAAACTAGGCTGCTTAAAGAAAGAAACTGTTTATTTTTGCTATTCCCCCCTTCCCCTCTATTCAATGTTGGGTATATTCGATGAGCAGAGGCCTACGCATAATAGTGATGTATTTTTTTCTTCCAACATTGAAAAGGGGGGTGCTGCGGGAATTTTTTTTTTAATTTTCATTAGATTTTCGTTGACTGTCCCAACAATTTTGAAAAAGATTGTAGACTAGTGCCCGATATTCTGCAGCCTAGCCTAAACATTTGTATATTTCCCAGAGTGACAATTATAAACGAAATTGTGTATACAATGACCAATCACGGAATGAGCATCGACGCCCGCCATGTCATGTTGCTAGCAGATTTGATGTCATTTAAGGCAAGTGGAGCAATACTTCATGTAGTAAGAATGAATGTGTTTATTAATGTTAACATTTTTTCTGACCAGGGCGAAATATTGGGTATCACAAGATTTGGTCTGGCAAAAATGAAAGAAAGTGTCCTTATGTTAGCTTCGGTAAGTCTTACATTGACTCAAAAACGTGAACGTTTGAGAGACCAAAATTAACATTGTATTCTGGGGAAACTGCATGATATGCGAAATTACAAATGTCTCATAATTTTTTAGTTTGAGAAGACCGCTGACCATTTGTTTGATGCTTCATTTCACGGACGAAAGGACTCCATTGATGGTATGAGCCTACTCAGCCTAGTAGCATAGTTGACTTAAGGCGTGTTTCTTTATAAAGTAGTAGTTGTTCATAATCTGTTTATTTTTTGTTTTACAGGAGTCAGTGAGTGTATTATTATGGGAATACCAATGACAATTGGCACAGGAATGATGTCACTTTTAAATAAATATCCTTTTTGTAAACAGCAATAAAAATGTTTTAAACAAAATACAACGAAACGCAGTAACCGCTTGCCTCTTTCACACACAAAAGTAACTGGTAAATAAAAAAATCCTAAACAACTGGTAAAAAAATATAACTGGTATAAAAAAAATAAAACTGGTAAAAAATAAAATATATATATATATAAAATATAAAAAATATATAAAAACTAAAAAAAGATATAAAAAAAATATAAAAAATATAACTGGTATAAAAAATAACTGGCATATAAAACTGATCTATAACTGGTAAATAACTAGTATATAAAAAATATAACTGGTATAAAATCTTATAACTGGTAAATTGCCTTCAAAAAGCCAGCACAATATAGAAACGTGATGAAAAAAAAAACACAACAATTATCAACAAAAAATAACGCGCAAAAGAGTACATGGAAACCAAACAACAAAAAACAATTTGAACCGTGTTGAAAATGTCAATATTTTAAAAATAATTTTTCCTTAACTTTAATTCACATCAAACATTGAAGCTCCTCCCGCACAAAGACCCTTGCTTTTTGATAGTCCTGAATTTCACATTGCTGAAGCCGCGACTGCCACGTGACACATGAGGTTTGTTCCTCCACTTACATTTTTTTTTAAATTTGACGGGAGAAAACTTGATTTTACATGAAGTATGGCCGGTGAGTTTTTGTAAGTTTCTAGGTGACAAGCCCATGCCCCGACACTTAATCAGGTCTAACCCCTTCAATTTCGTGATAGGTAACATGAACATGTTTTAAACTACTGCTCGCTCCCCCCCCCCTCCCCAAACCAGGGCCGTGGCTACGCCTCTGTTTCGTTTGTTCGAAGTTTCAATTATAGGCAGCCAGAGTGAAAAGAAAATATTTCTAGTTATTTATTAATGTTACGAACTATCATGCTGGTTTTCAATAATCTGCTCATAATATTCACACTTGAATAGTCTTGTAGAATATGTTCAAAGCAATTTTCCATAGATTCGACGTTGTTTTTAGGGGGATGGGGGACCTTTAAGAAGAAAACGTTAATGCGTTATGGTTAAGAACGCCAGTGGCTGCAATATAAGGAGATTGTGGTCGACGCTCATGGCCAGGATTGTATGCACAGTCGTCCGCAAAATATCCTAGACAAACACGCCTCCCACCCCTCCATTGCTGTTATCAAGAATTGCGTCATTGAATTGTTGTTTGTTACTCTGGAATTCCGCTACTGGGAATGCGTTTGCTGTACCCCCGTCAAAGGATGTTTCCTTGACAGAAAACAACCGTTCCAACGTTGAAATTGGGGGGGGGGGAGAGGAGCAAAGTTTAAAAGTTTCGATAGTGTTTGTGAACGATTGTAGAATTGAGAGTAGAAGAGACTGGGAGATAAAGAAAGTGTATTTACTAAAAGTAACTTCACGATATCAGCTTATTTCTTATCATGCAAGTGTATCTCGGTGACGCGTGCCACGCGTCGTCAAGACATAAACAGCAATCAAGTATTTATTGAATCGTTAGCGATCCTAATCGCGTTAACCTTTTGACATTGGCGCGTGCCAGCGAGTGTTTGCGCGACACACGTGTTTGATATCTTTCCAAGATCTCGTTCAGAGCAAATAAATATGTCTTTACCTCCCTTCGGAAGTCCGCTTCTGTGTAGCGTCGAGGCCTTATCTTTTCAAGGTCAAGAAATACGACGCTCTCACGTCTACTACAATAACGTATAGAGATCAGGGGTCAGTTGTTCAAAATCGGATTAACTTAATCCTGGGTTCAAGTAAATTTTGAAGCAAAATTTTTAACGATTACCTCTGACACTTTGAAATATTTCTTTATAAATCTCGTCTGGACTAATAGAAGTCTCTAAATGCTAAGTTTTGAGACGAACAGACGTCCAGAAATGCATATAAAATTGAAAGTAGCTGGTTTTACTTTAATCCGGAGTTAATGCTAATGTAGCTTTAAACAAGTTGGTACATACTTCATGTAAATTTAGTTCAGTGTAGTGTAAGTTGTGACACATAAGAAATGCATCTACTGTGTTTCTAGGAAAAGACAGTTTAGAAATGAGAGGGCTATCCAAAATAAGTTTAGTCAAGTAAGTGTTGTTTTCAAAATGCCAGACACAGCTACTTGAATATATGATAAACATGCTATTATGACAATGGGCGCTATATTTTTAATACTTTTTCGAAAAGATAACTTTTTATCAAGGAGTCTCACGCGTGTCGCCTTTTGTCTGTAGCAATTATAAAACAATATCGTCGATCTTTACGATATGCTTGCCACACAAGGATTGCGTTAAGGAGTTTTCGCCTTGTCAGCGTTTCAATTACATCGCAATTATTAAGACATTAATGGTGTTGCCATTGCGTACGGAGAATTGTTGCGATATTGACTTGCAATCGAAAGCATAGTCATCAGGAAACCATTAGTGTTCACTACAGTAGATTGTGAAGTAGTTAAGAGTCTAAAAGTAGGATAAGAAGGGGTAGGAAGGTTGTTTTTGTACTGTGAGCTCTCGGTCATACTAACGATTTTAGCTAAAGAACGCAACATTTTGTACTTGACTCTAAGTGATAGCCACACTATGGCAAGCAAAGTAGATATGTAATATTAGATTCACTTCTTTGCTTGTTGTGGTGTGGCTATCACTTGAAGAGACTAACGAAACATTCATGATTTATCTATCCTAATCTGTCTCACAACGAAGTGAACACGTCAAGAAACTTTTAAACAAAAACCTGCTCGTCGTACACACGAAGAAAAGGCTTAAAAGCTTGTTTCTGTTCAGTTTATTCATATTTTTTTTGTATATTTGATATTTTGCAGTTAATTTATCACGTGCTCTTTGCTTGAAGACTGGATCTAGACACACTGCGTATGTAGAGGGCTGGCAGCCTGGACACGAAGATGGATCAATACTGTGAGTAAGAATTTTAATTCGTTTTTGCGATAGCATTGCCGCAGCCCAAAAGATCAGTGGGCGGCGCCCGACCGAAACTAAAACTCCTACTTTTTAATGCAGCTCAAGTTTTATCCTTTTAATACCTTTCCCATGTTGCGTGATCCTACAATCTAAACTGTATAATCTAAATGCGAGAATCTAAATCCTATATTTTAGTCCTAATTTTGGGAGCGGGGTTTGTTTGTGCGTTACTTTGCTGATTTCAATCGTTTCTTTGGCGTTTTCAAAACACTTGCTATAAATCCATGTACTACCAAATGATTTACATTTGTCCTTGAAATGTATTGGGTAATTTTGTAACTAATATTGCCACGTGTTTGTAAAAATTGTATTTTGCGTCGACGTTCATTGCTAAAAGTATTCAATAACGTTAGAGAGAAATAGTTGTGTACTACTACGTATATGGTTCAAAATTTAAAGTAGAATTATTCAACTTATATATTTACCCAACTATGCTGTACGCAATTCGTTTATCCCACTCGTAAATATATTTACTCGGCAAAACTAATTTTCTTAGGATTCCAGACTAGGATTCTCAGGTTAATCGTAAAAACGTACACCATGTAGCTATATTTGTGATACTATGAAAGGGAGAAATAATGAGTGACACTAGAATGATCTGTAGAAGAAGGATAATACTCTAAGAATCCATCTATTTATTTTCGTGCAAGCCTTTTGTTTTCAAATATAAGTGTATGAATGATTTGACTAAAATTATTGAAATTATGAATAGAGAATGGTTAATAAATAATGTGCTCATTAGTGGCCTCGTGGCATATTAGCATAATTAGCGATCGTATCTAATTAGCGAGCAATGTTTTTTTGAGTGAAAAAATACTTCTACTTTAGTTAACAGGATAATACTTTGAGAAACGGCAATAGGCTTTTATTCTGATGAAGTATTAATGTTTAAGTTTATGTAGTTATCGTTGAAATCACCTCGTATTGAAAACTAGCAACAGAACACTAAAATTATTTTATGCCCCGCTCTTTACACATAGTGGAATATTGAAATTTAATTAATCGTTTTGTCTTAAGATGTTTTTATAAAATAATCGTTGGATACGTGTCAAGTCTAATGTGATTGTGCTCCAATCCTTTTGTAAACATTGAAAAATAATATCGATTTGTTAGCATTCACAAAATGAGGTCGCATAAATGCTTCCTAACATAAACAATGTAAATTGAAACGATAACTGCGACTTGTTTGTACGATTTTAACCGCTTTTATAAAATGCCTTTTAGTGATAAACGTACTATGACAAGTCCGTAAATAGCGTGCTAGAATTGAACAAGTTTGCTAATTTGTTTTATCGTAGCAAAGATGACACTTACACGTGTTTAGAATTTGGATATTGCACGCAATATAGAACTGCGGTGAACGCGTGCCTACGATACGGCTAAGTGCGCAGGCACGCGTCCTTTAAGCTTTCTTTGATTGCTTTCAGTGTTGATAAACTGACGCCAGAAGTATTTGACAACCTCAACATTCTTTCTTGATTCCAAAACTCGGTAACATCCAATTAGAACACGTCAAAATAGTTCTAATTAGCCGTTACAGTTTTCTTATTGCAAAAGAACCTGAGAAAAAAGAGACTAAAAGTAAAATCGGGTTTTCTTTTTGGATTATTTGTAAGCCATAGACCGTATCGTATATATACACACAATTTCGTAGAGTAAATACAGCCGCTAGATGGTAGATTAGTCAAAAATGAGATTGTCGTTCTTTGGAACAAAAAAAACGTTCGAGAATTGATTTGGAATTTTTGGAAAGCCTTCCAAAAGTTGTTTTCTTCGATTAGAATTATAAGTGCTCGGCAAAAAGTCTTGTTACCTGTAACGAGTCGGCACAAGTTCGATTACAGTTATTTATTTGAATATAAAACGGAAGCAGTTTGCAAATTAGCCTAAATATATCCTTGCTTGTCGAATTTGATTAACTGAAATTGGAACAAATATGAGAATTCTTAAAAGAACAAAATTAATGTGCTTTTTCGATTGTAATCGTATCAAAATATCCGAGGTGAAGTGATTAGTTTACTAGGATGCGCTTCGATAATCTGCCAAAATATTCCAAAAAGCAATTATAGTCCAAAACAAACATAAAACTTTCTTTTTTTGAGGAAAGTATTTGTTGAAAAAGGATTTCGCTAATTTTGTGAACATGTCCAAAAAGATTTTGCAAAAAAGAAAACTATTCTACAGTTTCTTCACTTGCGTTGAAATCGAGACAAAGAGAGGACAAAGTGATTTGAAACAAAGAGTACTTTAATATAAAAATTTTATTTTATTTCAATCTATAAAGTTGTATACAAATGTGAAATATACAATATGACTTGACGCTTGCGGTATGTACATTTTAAGAAGGTAGCTAATGTTGATGTAGCCATGATGCTTATCAACAATTTGCGTCGTTTGACTAGGTTAACAGCATCAATCAGCAGCCGTTCAACGCTGTGACAGGAAGTTATAAGAACTTTGAAAATATTGTACACAATGCTTGATATATTATCTGTCTGTATTTTATATTTAGTCAATTGCGTTACGTAGCTGCAGCATTTTATGTTTAAGCTAAAGAATTCATTGCATTTGAAAATCGTTCTTTGATAATTAGAACATTTTGTCGAATTCGGGAAGATATTCCGCGTTCGAAAGAACGACTTCCGATGTTCTAAGCGTTACTTCTGGAATGTTTTTCAAGATTCTAGAATAGTTTTACAAATTTTGGAAGCGTTTTCTAGATTCTGGAATTCACTTAAGGATTTCTAGAACTTTGTTTTTAAAATTCGAAGTTTTTTTCGTCCAAATTACTCCGTATATCCGCGAAGATAAATGTCCAATTCCGCATCGTTGATCCCGTAATCAAAGTCCTGAAAGAAAGTGAGACGCACAAGAATTAAAATCTCGTTTGATCCTTGAACAGGAAGGATATTCGCGTTAGAAAACTTTAATCGTTTTCTAAGCGATTTTGCCGACAATTACAAACCATTTTAATGCATATGCGTCGCATTATCTTATCTGGAAATTAGAGTTTTATTTGAGCCTATTGCTCTGTACTTTTCTGTCAATAATTTGATTACTTAGACACGTTTCTTTTTGTTAATCAACCTTGAGTATAAACTTCATAGTTTCAAGAAATATATGATTTATAGACGAAATTAAATTGGGACCATATGTGTCATTTAAGTCTCATATAGATAAAGTATACAGGAATTTTAATATCGTAATGAATTGCGATTAGTATTTATGAACTTTTTACTGATTTTTAAATGCTGAAGTAAAAGATACGATTAAAGTTCAGTACCTGCTAGAAAATTTGGAGATTCAGTGAGGTTTTAGTATCGTTGTAGATGTTGTTTTGTTGGTATAAGCGTATTCACGTTGTAGTATGTTTTTATCTCAAATATGAATGAACTAGATCTCACCTCATTTGGACCCGTCTCGTAACAGGCATATTGTGAGTTTGATGTGGGTGATAAGCATTCGTCAAGCGCCGGACTGGATACCTGTTGCTCTGTATAATCGAACATCAGGGAACTTCCATAGAACATGGAGTTTAGACTCGAGTAAGCGTGTTCATCTTGAGTATCCGTGTCGAATTCCATGCACGAGGCTTGCTGAAGAAACTGCAACGTCGGACTAGTGAAGGCCAGTTTGGCATTGGAAGTTTTTAAGCACTCGCTCAGTTCTGCAATGTAGCAGATAGCTTGTCGAAGGACTTCGATTTTTGAGAGTTTTTGTGGCGTATGGTCAAAGCTAGGAACTTTTTTTCGTAGGCGATCCAACGCGCCGTTTAGAACAAGGCGCCGATTTCGTTCGCGCGTACTCGCTTTCAATCGTCTATTTTTGTCCAAGACCACCCATTTTCTGAATGGTCGCGATTTGCTCGTGTGCTTTTTTCCCACATCTTGTGCACGATTTTGGTCGCTCGTGGTCGCACATGGACTGCAACAGGTTGTCATTGTTAGTGTATCACTTGCCATGGTGTGTGGGTGAACTTGTTGCGAAGTGTTAAACGTGCTCTTGTGCCACGCTACGTGCTTTGAGCAACTGTCTTTGTTCCGGTGAATTTATAAAAAAAGCTAGCCTATGAGATGGTCGCATTCACAATAGAACGCTGTCAATCAACAACAAAGAACTGATACCGCCCATTGACTAACTAGTAATCTTTGCGACTGAAAACATGTGCGATTATTTCACACAACGTGAATGAAACTTAATTGACTAGTCCTATACTCTAAAGCATGCTCAGAAGACACGCTACACGCGAACAATGATACCGCTCACTACGTTACTTATATAAAACTATCCACTTTGTGAGTCGGGCTTTTTATATTACTTTCTGTTCGATATTTGATACAATGTCATTATTCTACGCTGATAATTTATTAACATAGCTTTCCACGTTACAATACATTTTTTATATAATGTTACGATAAACAATACAATAAATAATGCTCTATAATGAATAATATATGCGTTATAATACGTAGCCTTAATTTATTTCAAATAAAAGTGGACTTTGTATAATTTTATTTTGATTATAAAAACAAACTGAGTACCAATGTAACGTCTTGTTTTTGAGGCACGTACTCGTGGATAAATGTTTTGCAGGTTCCCCGCTAGTGATAGCTGCACTACGACAAGCAATGACAAGCATGCTGTTTTGGTTAGATGAACATTCAAGTTTTCTTTGTAAAAGGTTATTGGTCACTTTCCTTGTTAATTAGCAGATTATGGTCACAACCTCGTGGTCATTAAATTTTTGGAACAGGAACTTTATGCAAGTACCCTTCTCGTCATCATCCATCTACTTGTACAAATCCTTAACTTCCTATCGCCACACGTCCTGAAGCGACCATTTTGTCATAAAGTATGTTATACAGTTTTATCGTAGCATTAAATGCAACTGAGCTTTGCTACTTTAACATAAATGGGCTAGCAAGAGTGAAAAGTAATTGTCAGATTTTCGTTAATTTATCATGCGGGATACTTCCCTGTTCCCCAGACGAGCAAAACCGTTTGGTGTTGAACCTAGCAAACAAAGTAGCGTTACACCGAGCTGCAGGTGTTGCTGAATGAGTTGCCAAAAGAAATTGGCAGACATATGAATCAGTTACCCATTAACTAGTGACAGTCTTCTTTAACGACGAGTAAATAAATCGTCTGAAGTTGGACAAAATACAATTATTATAAGTAGTATCACTAGTTCGTATGCTACAATCTTGGTCAAAACCAGTTGTGACCTGTCGCGAAAATACTTTCAAGTTCTTGTGACTATTTTCTATATTTCCACGAAAATCACACAGTTTATTAAACCCCTCCTCTTTCAATTCAATGTTTGAACTGAAGCGTTGTTGAATTATAGAAAACGTTTTGGAATTTGTTTTCCGATATTTTACATTGCTTTTGCAACATGGCGAGAAATAGTCTCAAGTGATTTGCAACTAATGCACACGTGAGTTAAAGATGGTTGGAGGAGTTCCACCCGTTCGTGTTATTATTATTTGGATTATAATATATAAATAGCCTCTTGTTTGCATAGCTAGCATGGTGAGAGCCTCAGCATGCATCTTTAAAATGTACTGTCGGTTTCATGAAGAGTGCGTGAGACAAATTTTTGTCAGGTAGTAGTGAGGTCGTATTGTCTAAAATGGACATGTACTTATAGGAAGTTAAGGACTTGTACAAGTAGATGGATGACGAAAAGGGTACTTGCAAAAAGTTCCTGTTTTAAAAAATTTGATTGACGATGAGGTTGTGACCATATTCTGCTAAGTAACGAGGAAAATGGCAAATAGCTTTTTTACTTCATCTAGCCACAACATCATGACGTTACGCATTTACTACTTTGCTTGTCATGGTGTGGCTTTTACTCGAGTACGATGCGCAGTAACGTAGAGCTAAGGCTAGTTTCCAGTTACGCGTTTTTGACACGCACGTACACGCACGTAAAAGTTTAAATCCTTCAAAGTTTTGTAGTTTTTAAAAATACGAGAACAAGTAGACCCGTGGTTATTTAGAATTCAAAATTCTAGACGTTTCTTCTTGCGATCGTTCATAAGAAAGGTTTTATTAAAATCTTAACTTTTACGTGCGTTTGCGTGCGTGTCAAAAACGCGTAAGTGGAAAGCAGCCTTTACACTCGTGTACTTCGTTAATTTTCATAATGTACATACAACTATATAAAGTCTATGTTTGATAAGTTTTAACAGAAATGGAGGCTATGTATTATTTGCGTTTTGAGTACACTTGATTGTTTATCAAGTGTTCAGCATAAACCTGTTTGTCCGCGCTTATTATTGCGTGTTATTTCAAGCATGTCTTTGTCACTCACTACCTGAATACTTCATGTCTTTGTTTACTAATTGGCCTCGCACGCGTCAACACGCTTCTGCAGGAAACATGTGTCTGATGGCGTGATCAATAATTAATCAATAGAGCACGACCGCAGGGCAATTATATCGAAGGTTCACGGCCATGTTTTGTACCCTTTCAAATTCATATTAGATATTTGGTCAAATAAAGTTTGTTCATATCCGTGTTTTAAGGCAGTCAAACTACACTGACTTATGTTCTCATTTGAATTTGAAAGCCTGTAGTTTTTTTATGCGCCTTTGTTTGCGCGTGTTTGGCAACCAGCTTCACAAACAGTCACGATGTTTCACAACGGCCAAAATATTATTTTATCTTCCTAGCGGTAAATCTTGTTTTGACCATACAAAAATCTGGTCTCACAATGGTTCACTAACTTCACTTCTTGCAACAACGGGGGAACCCGCTCAGTCGTACTCGTTTTTGCTCTCGTAGTCAAATTAAAATCGGTGTGAATTAGTGTGGGAACTGGTACTGCAACAATTGCGTGGTGCCCACGCGTGACATATTACGTGATCATGCCACGTGACAGTGTGTATTGTTACCACGTGTTAGCTTCTGAAGTCTTCTCGTGAGTTCGGCTTCGGAAGAATTCTCTCCGACGGAAGTCGCATTATTTGACTCAGACTGAATACCTCTGGCAATGTGTTTTAGTAGGCCATTGATTATTTTTCGTAAATTGAAACATAATGTTCCTATATTTCGCGCACGAAGCTAACCAATCTGAACTGGTACATTCAGGTCGTATTCATCAAACATGTATTTGCTTTAAAACGTTTTTTTTACGAGTTATGCTCAAAACTTGGACAGGTGTTATTGCGCTTTCAGTGTAACTTATAATTAAAATTATATTTTTTCTCCATAGAACTAACTTTGTGTGATTTTATTGCAAATTATTCTCGAAAATCTTGCAAGACTAACACTTTAATCTGTCAGTTATATTTGAGAAGGGATTTCTTTGGTAGAAAAGTGTGAATTTTTGCTGTAAAACCAATGCAATGATATTATCTTTTGAAGTTTACTTTTTAATTTATTAAAAACAAAATTATAATGATATGCGCAATACATCGAGAAGCGCAAGGTGTACATCTTTTCGAAATGTGAATTAAATTCGTCTACATCGCCAAAAGGTTAACTTTTTGGAGTTTTCATGTTTTTATTTTAAAGCTTTATCTGGTATTTTCAGTTAAAAATGTGGTTTTTTTGTTGTTTTTTTACTTTATTTACGCAATCTTAATGTTAATTGTCGTTTCAGATTGGGTCAAAAATTGTCGATTTGCAAACATATCATTATACAAAATTTTGCGTTTTTCGTTCGTGATACAACGTGTTTGTAAAATCTGAATTGTTTTTTCTAAAACTACTGCATGCTACGTTGTGTTTTTTTGCAAGGTTTTTGCCAGAAATTTTGTGAAAAGAACCGAATTTGCAAAGCTTGTTGAAAATGCGATATGACCGGCTGTTGCCTTTTTGACACGCAGCCAAACAGCTGGGCTTTTTCGCGTTTGAGAAAAATTACATAGCGCATTAATTAATTTTTAAAGAACTTCATTATTCTTGAGCTGTATGTGATACAGACGTGACTATCTCCATGCAAGTGTTCGTATACATTTAAAACTGAAAAAATAGTTGTGCTTTTTTTACTGTTAAAAGTAATATGACCCAAACGAAGACATGATATTTTATTAACTTTATTCCATGTATATGCAACACATTATAAGTATATTTACATATTACTTTCAACATTTTGCCCCAGTTAATATTGATAAATTATCCAGCTACATTTTCATGTGCTTTAAAGTAATGTTTTCATGTGGCTAAAGGTGTAGAAAACGTTTGATGATCAAGGATAACTATTTAGCTATCTTTTTAACTTTCAATAAAACTTTTCATTATTCGTAAAAAGCATTGGAAGTTTTTAATCCTTGAGTCATAGTGTACGTCAGTATTTATAGCTGAAAATCTCCCTTCAAAATCCTATTTTTAATCGTCCACTGTTTAACTTTACCCTTTATTCTTTAAATATACCTTTGACGCATGCAGAATTGAGTTCTTAAAATTACGATAATTTTACTCTAACCGAGAATGATTCGTGAGTTGTTGAAATTTGCAAAGACTTTTTCGAAGCACAAGATTAAAATCTGTATTTTGCCATAGTAATATTAACACTGTCACATTTACATATGGGGGATTTTCTCCAAACTATAGCTTCAACTTAAATTTTCTTTCGTATAACAACGTAATTTGTTTTCCGATTAGAATTGTTTTCTGCGTGACCTGCCCTCTGTTTGCAATGCTTTCGTACAATGCGCGACGCAGTCGGCGAATTGCTTCAAAGATCGTGCAGACGTATCGCTTTCGGCTAAGTTGGCAAGTGCAGATATATAATACGTAGCAAGCTTTAAGATTGCAAGTTTTGAAAGTTTCTGATCTCTGGAGTAACTTGGCACAGCTCGCCGGAGGTTCTCAAAAGCATCGCTTAATATATGTATGCGTGATCGTTCTCTTGCATTCGCTACTAATCGCCGTGAACGACTATTTTGCCGCCATGTGCTGTCCTTTTTCGCTGTAGCTGTTTTTAATCTTTTAACTCCATCGCTTGCCATTTTTTTACGGAATACTCGCGAGTCGCCTTCATCCGAATGTTCACATTCAGCAGTTCTCTCTCCGCTTTTCAGCAAATGTCTTTTCTCGTTCTGAGGTTTTCCATTGTTTGGATATTTCTTATGTTTTAAGTGGCTTCTTTCGTTCGAATTTTTTCCCACATTTTCTCCAGAACATTTCACGGCGTTCGAATTGCTTCTCTGAGAACGTTCCATGTTCTGGTTGCTTCCAATAGAACGTTTTGAAACGTTCGAATGCGTTCCATCGAACCAATCAGAACTCGCTTTTAATTCTTCGGAACGATTTTGCCTTCGATTTGTTTTCCCGCAATGAGGCGAACGTCGAAACGAGTTGACATCTGTTTGTAATGTTTCAGCCATCAAAACAAATCGATTTTATGTCTACTATTTCTTCTTTATTATAAACTTTCGTAATCAAAGCGGCCCTTGCACTTTTCGAGTCTTTTTTTGTGTTTTTCGCGCAATTAACTTTTTGGCCGTACGCTTTGAACGGCCAGATTTCAACAAAGAAACGGATCTTTTGATTTTCCCTTGTACCATAGGTTGTCGTAACACCTGTTCAGATATAGCATGATGTCAATATATTCATGTATGTATTCGATGCCTGCCGGCGAATCTACGGCCCACGTAGGCTACAATAGTGTACAGCTTATTTACATACATGCCGGCCATGAACAGCCACCTGCTCGAGTCAAACAAAGACTAGCATACTTATTATTGCCGTACAGAATCATAATGTCATTAAAAGTTGCTGAGGACAAGATGAATTAGATAGTTAAGCTATTTTAAAGTATTAGAAGATTTAGCAACTCCTTTTCTATCTTTTTTCATTGAAATTGCACCTATCTAGAAGACCGATACGAAGGTACTTTATGCGAGAAATTCTACTCTGTATTTCATTTCTACAGCTGTGCGAGATAAAAGGATTCTGATAACATGTTTCACTACAACGTGGTATTGGAAGTTAGGTTAATAATGACTTAAAGTTCGACGATTAAAAGTCCAATTTCTAATGAGACTAATTTTTTGTTGTGGACTATTTGTGCTTTGTTCTATAGAATAAAATCAGAGTTCCAACTGATTCGATGGAACGCATTGGAAGGTTTCAAACGTTCTGACAGAAGTAATTAGGGTATGGTAACTTTCTTAAAAGAATTTGAGAATATTCGAGAGTTAGGAATCGTTTTTTCAAATTCCTCCAGCGCGCTCCAAGAAATGTCAAACTTTTTTTCCCTACTTTTAATTTGTTCAGCCCCAACAGGTGCAAAGCGTCGTGTACTACATATACTCAATTTCTTTTTAATTAAAACATTTTCTAACAGCAATTAACAAACATACACAACCGCGCCATAAACTGAAAGCTTGTGCATTCAAACTTGCAACTGCATATGTCGTTTTGTTTTGAGCTTTCGCGACAATCTGCTCAATTTTTGTGAATTAAACTAAAAGCGTCACTCGACTCTACTGCAGTTTAAACAGATGTTATTGTGTATTTTTGCAGTTTAATTGCTGACGCGCATGAGCGCAGCAGCACACTATTCTTGACGTGCGCGCGATCTTTATGTTGGTGAAATCTCGATTTGTTTCTGTCGTTCTCTGTATGATATTTTCCGGGGGAGTTTTTTACGGAATGAGGGGGAGCGGTCACTGGTCGAGTTGTTCCGTTTATCAAGAGAAGCAGCCAGAAAAAGTTCATAAAACGATTCGAAATAAAGCGGAAAAAGTTAAAATATGGGCCACTTTACATATTGCTGTAATCTGCATCAAGGCGGCGAACTTTTAGTGTGAAATGGAGGGGTAAACAATGTGCTTTCATGAGTTTGTCAGGAGTTTTAACAGCCCAAAATAACGCAATTGCAAATTGGTCAAAAACAATATTTGAATAATATATTGCAAGGAGATAAAATGTACTTAAAAAAGCAGATATTCTCAGTTGTTTTTTTTTGGTAATTGGAGATATTACGCTAAAAGTTACTTGATCAATTCACTGGCGCATTTTAGTTTGATCGGAACTTGTCCTGATATGCTCGCAGTATGAAGTAATGGCTGTAGAGATTCTGGTAAACTACTGAACCGTTTTAAGAAGTTCACGGGCTCGTTTTTTCCTTCCCAGTTTCCACGCGGCCACGCCCGCGAAAGTTTGAATTTTCATGACAAGAAAGAAGATGGCGGTTGAATTCTTCGATGAACGTCTTGTAATCCATCCCATCCTACCTTTATTTAAAGGTAATATGTGTTCTTTTATGTTCATAAGTAAAGTAGATGTCGTTGATTATATCGTGAGGGATTTTTAGAGAAATTGAGCCAGAACTTGGCGAGACATTTCAGCGTGA